>SJXQ01012273.1:256025-335110 GCA_006408695.1 Aepyceros melampus
TGGTGAAAGGATTTCACTTGTTGGGCTGATGTTTGCTGTTAAATCTCCATATTCCCTGCCCTTATAATGAATATAACTAGCATATAAGAGAAATAAGTATTAACCTTTAAGATTAATCATGTTAACCTTGGGTTAAATAAATTCCTTTCTTGATTGTAACTCACTACACCATCACCCTGTAGGAATGCAACTTTATTTAGAGGGTGGTGCCTGGTTTAAGAAAAAACACCCTTGGAAAAAATAAGTTTTTTGGTTATCAGAAAGAAAGGGTCGTAAAATGTCAGCAGGCCTCATGGCCAGAAGATGATGTAAAACTCCTAAGACCTTTTTGTCTACATTTATGCAAAGCACCTGATTTTGATAAAGGTCAGGACTGCTGACCCCCATGTGACTCTGTATTCATCCCTATGTGTAACAAAGGGTATATAAGCAAACCTGAAAATAAAACGGATCAGTTTCTGGAAAGACTGATTCCCCCGTGTTGTTTCTTTCTTGTTCTCCATTTTTCTGGCTGAATTCCCACCTGGGGCATGGGTACTCACCAAGCCTGCTAATTATGCCTGGGCTTCTAAGATCGGACCGGGGAGGCCTCAGTGCCTCCTCTCCTTCGGGGGAACGGAAAGACGCCTGTGGCCTACGTAGGTGGTGATTGGTATTCCACATAAACCAAGTTATTCAGCCTCTTTTTCTCCACTAATTTTCCTACTACACTATCTGTTTCTAATCTCTCTCTATATCTGTAATTAAATAAGTTTTTTCCTAGGACACCAACTCTGTCTCCCCTTCAAATCACCCTGGATCCACCGGGGCTGGACCCCGGCACACATCCACCATGAGTTGTATACAAAACATCTCTTCTTAAGTCTGGGTAAAAAGAAAGCTAAAATTCTTCTCTTCAGCTTTCAACAAGAAACTTCCTTATGTATAATACATAAAAGAGTATTTTCCCCTCTAGGAATGACCATAATGTATTCTTATATGAAAATGAGCATAATTTAAGATTTTTATGTTAATTATTCTTTTATAACATTCTCTGGCTTTTTCCCGTACAGTCAGGCTGTTAGCTCTTCAATGGAGACAATATTATTTTCAGGAAGATTTTAAAAGTATGTTTGATTTTTCACTTAGTTGGAAATATATCTTCAGGGTTTTTTTTTTTTTTTTTTTTTTGCTATTGCAATCTCAACTGAGTTAATAGTAATTAAAAGAACAGATGGTTTTTCTAATAAGATGCCAACTGGTAGCACAACACAATGAAACTTTTATCAGCTGTGCCTGTCACCTCCAATTGACATCCATGCTGTGTAATAAAATGGAGCTTTCTCTTAAACAGTTTTTATAACAGTTTCTGAAAAATGAAAGGAACACAAGATTAAAATCCAAGTTCTAAGAATATATAGTGCTAGAAATGAGATGAGCTTCTGAGTGAATGTCTCATATTTCTTTATTTTGGAAGATAAATTAGCATTAATTGAAACAGAAGTTGGGCTTTCCAAGTGGCCCTAGTGGTAAAGGACCTGTCTGCCAATGAAGGAGACAAATGAGATGTGGGTTTGATATCTGGGTCAGGAAAACCCCCTGGAGGAGGGTATGGCGACCCACTCCAGTATTCTTGCCTGGAGAGCAATTGAGTGGCCTGATAAAAACTACTGTTTAACAAAATTATGTTAAAAGATTCACATATGAGAGAGAGGCTTCACCAGTGGCTCAGACAGTAAAGAATCTGCCTGCAATGTGGGAGACATGGGTTTGATCCCTAGGTTGGAAAGATCTCCTAGAGGAGGGCATGGCGACCCACTCCAGTATTCTTGCCTGGAGAATTACATGGACAGAGGGGCCTGGTGGGCTACAGTCCATAGGGTGGCAAAGAGTTGGGCATGACTGAGCAATTAACACACATGACAGAGAAAGTAATTGCCATTTGTGAGAAGATATCCAACCAGTTGTTTTGGTGTTCCTTCCAAAATTCATGGTGGTGGTTTGGTTGCCAGGTCTTGTCCAACTCTTGAGATGCCATGACTGTAGCCCACTAGGCTCCTCTGTCCATGGGATGTCCCAGGCAAGGATAGTGGAGTAGGTTGCTATTTCTTTCTCCAGGTGATCTTCCTGACCCAGGGACTGAACCCAGGTCTTCTTCATTGCAGGCAGACTGTTTACAACTGAGCCACCAGGGAAGCCCCAAGGCCAAAATTCATGAGTTAAGTCATAACCCCCAGGTTCTCAGAAGGTGACATTTTTTGGAAACTGGATCACTGCAGATGTCACTAGTCAAGATGGGGTCATCCTGCAGCAGGGTGGGCTCTAATGGTGGAATGAAGTGAAGGTGAAGGCGTTACTTCCTCACCGTGTCCAGCTCTTTGCAACTTCGACTGTAGCCTGCCAGGCTTCTCTGTTCATTGAATTCTCCAGGCAAGAATACTGAAGTGGGTTGCCATTCCCTTCTCCAGGGGATCTTCCCAACCCAGGGATTGAACCCTGGTCTCCTGAATTGCAGGCAGATTCTTTACCACCTGACCCACCAGGGAAGCTCTCAACCCAGTGGAATGGTTGTCTTTATAAACAGGAGAAATATGGCTTCAGACATGGCTGATTACGAGTCCTAATTCTAATCAGAGCCTCTAGGTCCTCTTAGCTCAGTGAGCCACCAAGGCTCAAACATCATACGTTTTGACTCATTTACTTCATACAAAGACTGCACAATGCAGGGTCTCTTATTATTCCCATGTTTACAGATGAAAACAGTGAGGACCAAGCGGAGGTGACTGCTTGTATGCACAGCACCAGAAGCACCACCCCAGGCAGCATGATACCCTAGTGATGGGGATGGGAACGCACGCCCTCACCAACCACGCTCCCTGCTCTGGAGCATGAGCAGGGAGGCCTGGGCCAAGCGTGGGGACAGCTGTGGAAGGAAATGAGTGACACACAGAGAAATACACGCAAACTAAAGGATCCTCAGAATTTGGAGGGAGAGGAGCATGCCGAGCACTGGATCTAAGGGTCCAATGGAAGTGTGGTAGCAGTGACGGAGCAGAGAAGTCAGCAAGGGTTTCTTTTCTTCAGAGAAGACAGGAGTTCAGTCCTGAGCATGCTGGGTGACAACATGGATAACACAAGTGGAGCTGGAGGCAGAGCTTTGGGGACCAAGCTCTGCATGTTGAAGGATCCTTTATGGAAACCGATGCTCAATTACCCTCCAGCAGGGAAGTAAGGGAAGAGGGCCAGCAAAAGACACAGCAAGAGAAAGAAGGGTGAGACCCAGGAAAGTGTGGAGTGATAAAAACTGGTGGTGGGCAGGGATGGGAGAGGACTTCCAGAAGGATAATACATACATCTCAGTACTGCGACTTCCTATCAGTATAACGGAGGATACAAGAAAAGCCCATCAGAGCCTCGGTTTCCTTAGTCACTCAGTCACATCTGACTCTTTGGGACCCTATGGACTATAACTCACCAGGCTCCTCTGTCTAGGAGATTCTCCAGACAAGAATATTGGAGTGGGTTGTCATATCCTCCTCCAGGGGATCGTCCCAACCCAAGGACCAAACCCATATGGCCTGTGTCTCCTGCATTGATGGCAGATTCTTTACTGAGTCACCTGGGAAGTCCCTTATCTGTGCAGTGGAGCACTATCTCCTTCTTGGGAGTATTGTGATACTAAATAAGAATGTCCATGGAAATTCCTACTTGAGAAAAGTGCTCTAGAACAGTTGTAACTGGCAATAAACTATAATGATAAATCATCCAACCTCCTAGATCAATAAAAATTATTAAATTTAGCTAGTAAATATTACAAACAGCTAGTAATTTTATAAAATGAATTTAAAGAACAAATCATCACCAAAGGGGATAAGGGAAGACCTGGATAAATGTGGAAGCATATGAAATTCCAGGATTAGGTAACTCAAATTGCAAAAGTGTCAATTTTCTATAAATTAAATTGTATTTTAAATAATTTATGATCAGAATTTAGGTAAAACATTACCAAGTCAATGAAGATTAAAACAAGATGCTATTTTTCACCCAGGAAACTAGAAAAATAAATACAGTATTTGATAATATTAGTCTTAGCAAGTGTGTAGGGAAATGAACACTTATTGGTAAGTATATAAATTGGTGAAGCCTTTTCGCTTTCTTGGCAATATACCGGCATACCTAAAATGTAAGACTTGCATACATTCTGATCCAGCTTCTTTCTCCCCATCAAAGACTCTATCCTGTGGGGACAGTCATACACACATCACGTACACATCTATGTGCACACGTCAACATTTGCACAAAAAGCACACTGAAGCATTGTTTAAAAAATGAAGAATTGAAAAAAACCTAAAGATCAATCAAGGGCAAATGGATTAATGCACTAGGGGGCATCTTTACTGCTCAGCCGTTTAAGAGACTATGGCCAATATAGAATCTACATATAGTAACTGGAAAGATCTCTCGCACATAACATAAAGCAATTACAGAACATTATATAAGGTTATATACAGAGTACATCATGTGAAATGCCAGGCTGGATAAAGCACAAGCTGGAATCAAGATTGCCAGGAGAAATATCAACAATCTCAGATATGCAAATGATACCACTCTAAAGGCAGAAAGCAAAGAGGAACTAAAGAGCCTCTTGATGATCATTAAAGAAGAGAGTGAAACAGCTGGCTGAAAACTCAACATTCAAAAAACTAAGATCAAGGCATCTGGTAACATTACTTGGATGGGGAAATAGATGGGGAAAAAGTGGACACAGTGACGGATTTTCTTTTCTTGGTTCCAAAATCACTGTAGACAGTGACTGCAGCCATGAAATTAAAAGACACTTGCTCCTTGGAAGAAAAGCTATGACAAATCTAGACAGCATATTAAAAAGCAGAGACATAATTTTGCTGACAAACATCCACAGAGTCAAAACTATGGTTTTTCCAGTAGCCATGTATAGATGTGAGAGTTGGACCATAAAGAAGGCTGAGTGCCAAAAAAATTGATGCTTTCAGACTGTGGTGCTGGAGAAGACTCTTGAGAGTCCCTTGACAGTGAGAAGATCAAACAAATCAATCCTAATTGAAATCAATCCTGAATATTCAATGAAGGACTGATGCTGAAGCTTAAGCTTCAATACTCTGGCCACCTGATGGGCAGAGCCAACTCACTGGAAAAGATCCTGATGCTGGGAAAAATTTAGGGCAAGAGGATAAGGAAGAGGATAAGGAAGGTACTGGCAATGGCAACCCACTCCAGTACTCTTGCCTAGAAAATCCCATGGACAGAGGAGCCTGGTAGGCTGCAGTCCATGGGGTTGCTAGGAATTGGACATGACTGAGTGACTTCACTTTCAAGCATTGGAGAAGGAAATGGCAACCCACTCCAGTGTTCTTGTCTGGAGAATCCCAGGGATGGGGGAGCCTGGTGGGCTGCTGTCTCTGGGGTCGCACAGAGTTGGACACAACTGAAGCAACTTAGCAGCAGCAGCAGAATAAGAAAGTGTCAGAAGATGAGATGGTTGGATAGCATCATCAAATCAATGGACACGAGTTTGAGAAAACCCTGGGAGATGGCAAAGGATAAAGACAGGGAAGAGTGATGTGCTGTAGTCCGTGGGGTTGCAAAATTGGAGGCAACAGTGATGGAACAGCAAGAGCACGTACAAAGACAATGGATGTGTGTATGTGACAGGGTGCATTTGTGGATGTAAATCAACAGATAGCCACCAAAGTTTTAACTGTAGTTTTCACTTCTGAGGTCATGAATGAATTAGGAGAAGGGAAGGGGGACTTCTGTGTTTCGTTTCATGTGTGTGCTAAGTTGCTTCAGTTGTGTTCGGCTCTTTGTGACCCCATGGACAGAGGAACCTGGCAAACTATGGTTCATGGGGTCACAAAGAGCCATATGGAGCATATGGATCACAGCTTGTCAGGTTCTGCTGTCCATGGCATTCTCTAGGCAAGTAGATTGGAGTGGGTTGCCATGCTCTCCTTCAGAGGATCTTTTTGACTCAGAGATCAAACTCACGTCTCTTATGTCTCCTGCATTGACAGGTGGGTTCTTTACCACTAGCGCCACCTGGGAAGCCCCAGGTTTTATTTCAGGGCCTCATGTTTTTGAATATCTTAAAGAAAACTCTACTAGTGCCCTCCTTGTGCACTTGGAATGGATTTTGAAGAAGGTGTCAGTGGGTGGTGAGCATATAGGCAGGATGCAGCAGGTGCAGACCAAACTGGTATGAGCAGTACAGCAGAGCAGGAGAGAAACCTAGCATAGTGCTTATGTGGAGGGTAAATGTGTCAAATGGATAAGAGAATGGAATGGCAAACTATGCCAGTATGCTTGCCTGGAAAATCCCATGGATGGAGGAGCCTGGTCTGCCCCAATCCATGGGGCCAGAAACAGTTGGACACGATGAGCGACTTCACTTTCACTTTTCACTTTCACGCATTGGAGAAGGAAATGGCAACCCACTCCAGTGTTCTTGCCTGGAGAATCCCAGGGATGGAGGAGCCTGGTGGGCTGCCATCTATGGGGTCGCAGAGTCGGGCACGACTGAAGTGACTTAGCAGCAGCAGCAGCAGAGGGACTAACACAACAAATATGTCAAAAGATGACCTGTTTTGTTTGGCTTTTCACCTGATCATATGTGTGAAATATCACTATTCTGATTGTGTTTTTTCACTGACCCAGTGAGGTGGGGGGTGAGGAGTGTGGCAAGCCCCAAGGGGCTCTCACTTTCCTTCTGGTGCCAAGTGCCCAGCCGCATGCTGGCCCACTCTGGGGACAGTGCCAGATGGGAAGTTTGACTGGGGCAGTACACCTGTCAAATGGTTACACAGGTGTCCTAAGGCGATGATCACATGTGTGCATGCTTAAAAGCAGAAAGAGAGCTCTCAATATTCACCCTGGTATTTGAAATCCTCCTGCTCTGGAGCACTAACCCCACAGTTCACTCCACTGTACTGAGGCTCTCCTCATCTTCCTGAGCTACTTTGTAACACATGACTTCGCACCCAACTGCATTCGATCTAACTGGTTGTCTATGTGCTCGCCGTGCTTCCCCCAAACACCCTCAGCCTCTCCAAAGACAAGGCGATCTCCAGGTTTGTCTGACTTACTCCCTGTCTCCCTACCTTTCACAACACTAATTACAAGCTTCATGACATTCATATTTTGATTTTTTTCCCCAAAATAAGTTCAGTACAATAAGGCATCATATTATTGGAGCCTGCTATGTTTATGAAAGTATCAACATGTCTAGATACAAAAGTATTAAGAGAAAGAGAAATACTGTGATATCGCTTATATGCAGAAGCAGGAAAAAACAGTAATGAACTGATTCACAAAACAGAAACATTTTCTTAGAGAAGAAACATGGTTACCAAGGTGGAAGGGTGGCAGAGAAGGGATAGTTAGGGAGTTTAGGATGGACATGTACACTCCAGTGCTCTTGCCTGGAGAATCCCATGGAGGGACGAGCCTGGTAGGCTACAGTCCATGGGGTCGCAAAGAGTCGAACACGACTGAGCGACCTCACTTCACTTCACATGTACACACTGCTATATTTAAAGTAGATAACCAGCAAGGACCTACTGAATAGCACAGGGAACTCTGTTCCATATTCTGTAACAACATAACTGGGGGAGGAATTTGAAAAAGAATGGCTCCACGTATGTGTATGATTGAATCACTGTACTATACACCGGAAACTAACACAACAGTGTTAATCCATTATATGCCAATATAAAATAAAGAGTTTAAAAAGAAAAGAAAATTGTGAAGCCCCAGCTTGGACTTGGAGCTGCCTGGAAGCTGACTTGACCATAAAGAGTGAAGATCCCTCCACACACAGGCATCAGGAGTAAGAAAGCAGCCCTGGGCTGGACTGGGTAAGCAAGGAGTGATTTGGCAGATACGTGTCTAAATTCTCCCAAAGCAATCTCATGAAGACATTTTTCTTATGTAAATAAAATTCTCTCAGTGAAATTCTCCTGCAGTTAAATGAAGTTCAATTACACACTGCTAATTTAAGCCTGTGCACTGCCTTCCGACTGTATACCTAATTACCCCATTTAGGCTGTTAATGATCAGATCCGCGCTCTTGAGCAGATATTGGAGTCTGCCATTTATCTTTCCTCTAGTTAGATTTCTAGTTCTTTAAAAGATAATCCTTGGAAAGAACAGAATTTTATTTTTGAAGAAAAAATTTTAAAGAGCCAATGAATCTTATAAAACTTATATTTATTCATTCATACGATGAACACAACAGTTTGGGCTCCTGACCTCAAGGAGCAAGTATTTTAGATGGAGAGAGAGACAAAATGAGTAAATGGACAAAAGAGAAAAAATGTGAATAGCATCTTTGGGAGAATTAAGACAATAGGGTTGAGTCTAGATAGAGAACTGCTGTCTAGACAAGGGGGTCTGAGAGGCAGGGTTTCAATGGAGAGTGCATTTCAGATGAGGCATGGTGGATGGAAGGTGGGGTGCTGAAGACCAAAAACAAAATGTGCAAAAAAAACCCACTATCGGATCATGTGGAAGTAACTGAAATAAGATGCATTTTGAAAATAGAGTTAACAGGATATAGAATTGGCCTGGATGCTAGGAGGAGGCAAAGGGATGGGATCAAAGGTGACTCCTGTGTTTTGGGGAGGCACTGAATGGCTGAAGAAGAAAACCCTGGCTAGGATGGAGGAGCCTGGGGTGTGACACCAGGGTCCTGGGTGACACGTTTTGGACTTCTGGGAATAAAAGTGGCCCCTTAGAAATGGTAGGAAAGGGGTCAGAGGCGAGTGGAAATCTGTTTGGAGAGGCCTCAAGGTTTCTCCGTGTTACGGACAACAATGGACACCCAGAAGGACGTTCAACCCCCAAAGCAGCAACCAATGATCTACATCTGTGGAGAATGTCACACAGAAAATGAAATAAAATCAAGGGATCCAATCCGATGCAGAAAATGTGGATACAGAATAATGTACAAGAAAAGGACTAAAAGATTGGTGGTTTTTGATGCTCGGTGAAACATGAAATTCAGAGGAATATCTTCATTTTTATTTGGATTTGTTGTTAATCTTGTATAGATTTTGATTAGTGTACTTTATGAATACAGTTATATACACATTTCATTTTAAAAAACCATATTGTATTTAGATATCTATTAATAGCTTATATAAAGATATTAATTTTCATTCAGTTACATGGTTTGTAGTTTAATTTTATTGTATATGTAATCTGACACTCAGTGGAGGTTAAAAGTGTTTCCCAAACTACACTTTAAGTAATACCTGGAATCATCTGGGACCCTTGTTAAAAATGAAGTTTTCTAGGGGTATTTAATATAGATTTTGATTAGTGTACTTTATGAATACAGTTATATACACATTTCATTTTAAAAAACCATATTGTATTTAGATATCTATTAATAGCTTATATAAAGATATTAATTTTCATTCAGTTACATGGTTTGTAGTTTAATTTTATTGTATATGTAATCTGACACTCAGTGGAGGTTAAAAGTGTTTCCCAAACTACACTTTAAGCAATACCTGGAATCATCTGGGACCCTTGTTAAAAATGAAGTTTTCTAGGGGTATTTAAAGGTCTGATTAAGTAAGTTCTTAGGAAACCTCTGTTTTACATCACCAATTGTTTGTAAACTCTCCAGCTTTTGTATAGAGTATACAAATGCACTTACTGTCAATGTGCATACCTCATTTTGAGTTATCGTTTTCATTTGTTAACTTGGCATAGGCCTTTATTTATATGTAAGGTTGACTTTTTAAAATCTTGGGCAAGGGAAAAGAAACTTTGATGGTTGCTTTCTGTAAGACAAAATCAATCCCAAGTAAAGTGGATGATATCTCTTCACGACTGCTCCAGCAGAGCCACTGCACCTTACCTTTGACGAGGGGTATCTCCTCACCGCCACCGTTCCCGATCCTCAACGTAGGATGGTTATTAAGTAATCCAATTAATGACTTAATCACCTCTATTACCCATCTGTAATACTGAATTTCCACTGATTTTTTACATACATAAAAAAGGACAACTGTCAAAAATATAAATTAATAAGTATTCACTTTTCCAAGATATTGAAATTCATCAACTTTTTAATGAATTGTTCTAATTTTCTGTTAGTTTTTTTTCTTTATTTTATAATACAGTTCTGGGATAGATCCATTATGTTCTGCAGTATAGCTAAATTGGCTTAAAGCTCAACATTCAGAAAACCAAGATCATGGCATCTGGTCCCATCACTTCATGGCAAATAGATGGGGAAACAGTGGAAACTGTCAGACTTTATTTTTGAGGACTCCAAATACACTGTAGATGATGATTGCAGCCATGAAATTAAAAGATGCTTACTTCTTGCAAGGAAAGTTATGACCAACATAGACAGCATATTAAAAAGGAGAGATATTACTTTGCCAACAAAAGTCCATCTAGTCAAGGCTATGGTTTTTCCAGTAGTCATGTATGGATGTGAGATTTGGACTGTGCAGAAAGCTGCGCACTGAAGGATTGATGCTTCTGAACTGTGGTGTTGGAGAAGACTCTTGAGAGTCCCTTGGACTGCAAGGAGATCCAACCAGTCCATTCTGAAGGAGATCAGCCCTGAGTGTTCTTTGGAAGGACTGATGCTAAAGCTGAAACTCCAGTACTTTGGCCACCTCATGCAAAGAGTTGACTCATTGGAAAAGACTCTGATGCTGGGAGGGATTTAGGGCAGGAAGATAAGGGAGCAGGAGGAGAAGGGGATGACAGAGAATGAAATGGCTGAATGACATCACCGACTTGATGGACATGAGTATGGGTAAACTCCAGGAGGGAGGCCTGGAGTGCTGCGATTCATGGGGTCACACAGAGTTTGACACGACTGAAAACTGAACTGAACTGAACTGACAGCTAAATTGCCCAAAGTCCAATGATATCAAGATAAATTGAGAACTCAAACTTGTATATCAAAAATTTTGTATGATTACATTATTGGCATATGATACAAAACTAATTTCCCAGATGGTTATGGGAAAAATTCTCATCATGGGTTTAAGGTTAAGCCTTAGGAACAATATCAAAAGTAAAATATATCCTGCTCAGGATCAGTAATGAAAATGATTTGGAGATTATCTAAGAACAAAGAAAGAAGAGAACATACAATCTACATAATATGCCAGAATATTGGAGTGTATGGAGAAGTATAAGTGTCTTAGTTCAGACTGCTGTAACAAAATATAGAAATGGTGATTTAAATAAAAAACATTCTCTCAGTTCTGGAGGTTGGGAAATCAAAGATTAAGGTGATGTCAGATTCAGTTTATGGTGAAAGCCTTGGTTTGCAGAAAGATGCCTTATGGCTGTACCCTTTCATGGTGGGGTACAAATGGTTAGAACAAGAGAAAGACAGAGATATCTCTTGTTCTCTTTTTCATTTTATAAGGACATTAATCCCATCAAGATTTCACCTTCATGCCAATCTAAACCTGAATAGCTGCCAAAGTGAATAGGAATTTTTATAAAAATTGATGGATAATGTTCACTTTTATAGTTTTCTTTCTGCAATATATATCCCCTCTGCTCACACAACCATAGAGTAGATTCTGGTCTGTACACATAACTTGTAAGTTGTCCACTAGCACTATCACCCAGTCTAAATAAAAAATTTAAGATAAAGGACAACATTTGAATTGATATGGAACAGTTAGAGGAGCAGGATGAGATAAACTCCAAGCCACAGTAGCATCTCATTGAGACCATGGATTAAGGTCCTGGGTGGTCAGGTAAAAATAACAATGAGTTTTCTTGGAACATCTGGAAATTGTGCATTGACTTGAAAATTCCAGAAATTGTGGAGATTCCTAAAGTTCATTGGACTTAAATGTGAAAGCCATGTATGTGTATGTGTCACACTCAGTCCTGTCAGACTCTTTGCGACCACATGGACTGCAGCCCACCAGGCTCCTTTGTCCACGGAATCTTTCCAGGCAAGAATAATGAAGTACATTGTCATTTCCTACTGCAGGGAATGTTCTTGACCCAGGGATTGAATCTGCGTCTCTTTTATCTCCTGCATTGGCAGATGGGTTCTTTACCACTGGTGCCACCTGGGAATCCCTACAAAGACTTAAATTTAGCTAATGTCTGTCTCAAAGCATTGGAAAAGACCCTGATGCTGAAAAGATTGAAGTCAGGAGGAGAAAGCAACAACAGAGGATGAGACAGTTGGAAGGCATCACCAACTGGATGGACATGAGTTTAAGCAAGCCCTATGAGTTGGTGATTGACAGGGAAGCCTGGAGTGCTCCAGTCCAGGGAGTGGCAGAGTTGGACACGACTGAGCAACTGAACTGAACTGAATATTTGTCTCAAAGTATAAAGATAGCATTTGTCTCACAATATTTAGTTTATATTGACATCTCAAGGATGCATTTTATAAGTAAGCTATCTTACAGTAAGTTATGAATTAGCTTATATTTACTTGCTTTTAAAAACCATTCTTAACTTTAAAGATATGAACATTTTACTACTTATTGTGGGCAATAGTATGCTTTGGGAACTCTCTCTCTCTCTCTTTTTTTTTTTTTTAAAGTAATTATTCTAACATAGTGAAAGCTTAATCTATAGCCTAAATCTTTACGAATATTTTAGATGAAATATTTTAAATATTGCCTCAGTATTTTGAGGCAAACTATGTGGCAGAGATAAGAAATATTTGTGAACATTTGGATGCAAAAGACTAAGTAAAATTTGCAGGCAAGTAGGGAGATGGTCCTATGTAAATCTGAATAGCTATTATGATATATCCTCAAAGACTCATATAATCTTCATGAAGTTATTATAATCTCAGTTTTGATCCAAGACTTGTAGTTTCATAAATTCTTTCTTGTTAAAGTCTCTGAGAGTCTTAGAGAATACTGATTCATATTACAAAACCTACAAAGGACTGAAAATATACAGACCATATAATGTATTGCATACTGTGGCTAAATTATAAATATAGAACCTAAAACATTTGTTCTTTGACTATGCTCATGTATGATGATTTCTGAGCGGATTACTTTACAGAAAAGAAAGTTATCAAAAGAAATCCCTTGTTGAGAAAGAACTTAGAGAAAAAAAAATTGTAGTACTTGATTTAATTTGTATGGCATTGATCTCTGACAATAGGATATATCTATCTCTGAATGATGCTAAAGCTGAAACTCCAGTACTTTGGCCACCTCATGAGAAGAGTTGACTCATTGGAAAAGACTCTGATGCTGAGAGAGATTGGGGGCAGGAGGAGAAGGGAGCGACAGAGGATGAGATGGCTGGATAGCATCACTGACTCGATGGCCATGAATCTGAGTGAACTCTGGGAGTTGGTGATGGACAAGAGGCCTGGCGTGCTGCGATTCATGGAGTCGCAAAGAGTCGGACATGACTGAGCGACTGAACTGAATTGAAAGCAGAAGTGAAAGTAATTTTTAAATCTTTCCGATAGATTATCTATTTCTTAGAATTGATTGGAAAAGTTTTATTTATTTATTTTTCACTAAGATTACTCTTCTGCTTTGTTTCTTGGAAACATAATGAAATTTTGAATATGTTTGTAGAAAAGGGAAAAAGTGAAGGGACAGGTTTTTGTACCAGCTCTCAGTTTGTATCCATGAGTGGAGAGAGCTGCACCAGATGGATCCATTTCAGTGAAGCATATATTTAACAGAGCACTCTACTGTCAACACACGAGTAGAGCAGCAGTGGAAATGTATGAATAGCTCTGTTGTGCTTGTGTTTAGTTGCTCAGTCATGTCCGACTCTTTGCTATCCTTTGGACAGTAGCCTGTCAGGATCCCTTGTCCATGGGATTTTTCAGGCAAGAATACTGGGGTAGTTAGCCATTTCCTCCTCCAGGGGATCTTCTTGACCCAGAGATTGAACCCATGTCTCTTGTACCTCCTCCATTGCAGGGATTCTGTACCGACTGAGCCATCACTCATGGTAGTATGGAATATATGCATATGTTTTCCAAAACTCCAGGGAATGAAAGATAGTACAACTGAGATCAACACCATGAAGAAGAGTCTCTGTGGCAGAAGAAGTACCAGACTGCAGAGGCTTTATGTAGGACTAGCCACTCCATAGGTTTATGGAGAATATGACTGAAAGGCAAAGATCTTTGCCTTTTCCCACTTATTTTAGTAGCAGATGCCAACAAACAATACAGGAACCTGAAAAAGACATTAATGTGGAAAGCAAAGGGGAACAGGAAAATAGCTGATCCTTTTGGTGCGGATCCCAGGTGTTCTTCCTCTTTCCAGTGCAATTTCATGCTTACCCTGAGTAAGCCAAATGTCCTTTTGGGAAGCAAAAGAATATCTCAGAAAAAAAATGGATTTTTACCTAGGAGAGTGCTTAAAATAGATTATTTGAATTAGAAAAGATTGACACACTACTGCATTTTTGTAAGACACGATCTAATTTTAGAGATGTTAATTTATAAAAAGCAAAAGAAGTACTTTGATATTGAGGAAAAGACTATTAATAAATATATTTAAAATTACCTGTCATCATCTATGCTACTGGACTAAATTAAATTTAAATGAGCCCTCTTACCACTTTGAATATTGATCAGTAGGCATAATTTGACTTAAAGCTCAACATTCATAAAAACCAGAAATTTTTTCAGCATTCTAAACAATTAACCTGAATTAAGAAGTATTTTTATAGTTTTATAGTTTTTATCTTTACTATATTTATTTTCTGAAATGTCCTATTTCCCTTATCTCATGTGTATCTGAAGTCAACCCTAAAGGAAATCTGTCCTGAATATTCATTGGAAGGACTGATGCTGAAGCTGAAACTCCAAAACTTTGGCCACTTGATGCGAAGAACTGACTCATTGGGAAAGACCCTGATGCTGGGAAAGAAGGAAGGCAGGAGGGGAAGGGAAGGACAGAAGATGAGGTAGTTGGATGGCATCACTGACTTGTAGACATGAGTTTGAGCAAGCTCCAGGAGTTGGTGATGGACAAGGAAGCCTGGTGTGCTGCAGTCCATGGGGTCGCAAAGAGTCAGAGACAACTGAGCAACTGAACTGAACTGATCTCAAGTCACAGACTAGCGTGAAGTTCTGTTATCCAATTTGCTTTAACTATATCAGAGAGTAGCTCTGTTGACACTACTGAGGGTTGGGATATATCCATTAAGTGTGCTTTCCCGTTTGTTTAACTTATATGCAGAGTACATCATGAGAAGCGCTGGACTGGATGAATCACAAGCTGGAATCAAGATTGCCAGGGGAAATAACAATAACCTCAGATATGCAGATGACACCACCCTTACGGCAGAAAGTGAAGAGGAACTAAAAAGCCTCTTGATGAAAATGAAAGAGGAGAGTGAAAAAGTTGGCTTAAAGCTCAACATTCAGAAAACGAAATTCATGGCATCTGGTCCCATCACTTTATGGCAAATAGATAGGGAAACAGTGGAAACAGTGTCAGACTTTATTTTTTGGGGCTCCAAAATCATTGCAGATGGTGATTGCAGCCATCATATTAAAAGATGCTTACTTCTTGGAAGGAAAGTTATGACCAACCTAGACAGCATGTTGAAAAACAGAGACATTACTTTGCCAACAAAGGTCTAGTCAAGGCTATGTTTTTTCCAGTGGTCATGTATGGATGTGAGAGTTGGACTGTGAAGAAATCTGAGCACTGAAGAATCAATGCTTTTAAACTGTGGTGTTAGAGAAGACTCTTGAGAGTCCCTTGGACTGCAAGGAGATCCAACCAGTCCATTCTAAAGGAGATCAGCCCTGGGTGTTCTTTGGAAGAACTGAGGCTAAAGCTGAAACTCCAATACTTTGGCCACCTCAAGTGAAGAGTTGACTCATTGGAAAAGACTCTGATGCTGGAAGGGATTGAGGGCAGGAGGAGAAGGGGACGACCGAGGATGAGATGGCTGGATGGCATCACGGACTCGATGGACATGAGTTTGAGTAAACTCCGGGAGTGGTGATGGACAGGGAGGCCTGGCGTGCTGCAATTCATGGAATTGCAAAGAGTCAGACACGACTGAACTGAACTGAATTAACATTAGAACATTTGCTAAGATAGTTATTTGAATTTATGATACAATTATCAATATGGATCTATAATTGAAATATGTGTCAGATAACACTTAGTCATTTCCTTATGAAGCTTCTAATTTGAGATACCTATAAATGGAACAGAAGGGTTGTGTAGGTCTGCATAGTTGAATTAGGATTCATTAGGATCACTTCCAATTAATTTTTATTTTCCTTGTTATCCTTCTTTTATTTAGATCAATGAATTTATTCACTGATACATTTTTCTTTTATATTTGCAAAAGCCAGGAGTATACCTGATGCTCTATGTGGGTATTCTACTTGTAGTTTGGGAGCGCTCTTGTACTTCAAGTTGCAAGTATTTTAAAATTCGAGTTTTCCCTTTATTATTTCATGGAAATACTTCTTTTTTTTAAATTTTAATTAATTTTTATTTTTTAGTTTGTTTTGCTTTACAATACTGTATTCGTTTTGTTACACATTGACATGAATTAGCCATGAGTGTACATGAACTCCCAATCCCGACCCCCACCTCCACCCTCCCGCCCCACACCCTCTCTCTGGATTATCCCCGTGCATCAGTCCCTAGCATCCTGCATCCTGCATCAAACCTGGACTGGCAATTCGTTTCGCTTATGATATCACACATGTTACATTGCCACTCTGCCAACCCATCCCACCCTCTTCCTCTCCCACAGAGTCCAAAAAGCCATTTAGAATGATGGTAATGATAAACCTGTACGCAAGACACAGTTGTATGGAAATACTTCTTTTTATACTGTTGTAAGTATTTGTTGATGTAAATATAACAATTTCCTTCAAGTGACTCAGTTGTTCTCAGGCTGACTATACATTTAAAGTAGTGATTTTCATGTGTGTTTTTTACTGCCCACTAGGAAGACATTTTTGTCTTCCAGGTGGCTCACTGGGTAAATAATCCATCTGCATGCAGCAGATGTGGCTTTGATTGATTCTTGGGTTGGGAATATCCCCTGCAGGAGGGCCTGGCAACCCACCCCTGTATTCTTGCCTGGAGAATCCCAAGGACAAGAGGAGCTTGGAGGGCTACAATCAAAGGTTCACAAAGAATCAGACACAACTGAAGCCACTGAGCATGTTCTCAGGCAGAAAGGCACTTTAAAAATCTAGGAAACTGTGTGTATGTTTTTCCCCCAGAATGGTTGTGAGTTCTTATATTAAATAATTAGGGGAAAAGAACACTAAAAGTTTTGGTATGCATAATAACTGTCTTACACAGATAGGCACTATGTCACAGGACTTTCAAATGGACTACAAGACAGAATGTAAATGATAAACCCATTTATAGCTTATCTCATCCCAAGACTAAACTCTTTCATATATTAATGAAAATATCTTACATAGTTTCAAATATACTGATCTTTTCAGGATATAAGTACTGAAGAAAGATTAAGGAAGATTATATGACTCTGTTTATTGTAGTTCTTTTGAAATTTTAGTTTTTTTTTTTTAAGTAAAGTTGGTGATACAACATATTTGTATCCAATTCCATCTGTTGTTACTCTACACTCATGCCTCTGTATTTATGTATGGAATTAGACATTTTATTATAAAGGAGCTTCCTTTTAGGCATGTTATTTATTTATAAAATTTCCATTTATTCATAAGATTAGTCAGTTGTTTCCCAATAATGCCACATTAGAAATCAGCCCACAAACTTAGTAAAATACAGTTGTCTGCATTAATGCCACTTTCTTGTCAACTGATTGGATAGTCAGGTTTTGAATGACTTAGTAGATTTGTCTGCAATCTGAAAGTTAAGTTTAGATCTGCCCCAGCAATCTCCCATTCTCCTTTTATCAGGAACAATCTGAGACATGGTTTTTGTTTGTTTGTTTAAATGCAGGAGCACTCCCCCCCCTCTCTGTATATATAGATATATAGCCCAAATGAGTGAACACAGTTCAAGTCTGTTAATATCAGTTTTCCAAGCAATTTTTATGACCAAACCAAAACAATAAAAAAGTTTCAAAAATAGGAATTTAAGTTACCCAAATGTTGATATCACATTTATACATGATAGTCAAAAACTGGAAACTATCCAGCCATCTATCCATGGCGAATGGATTAGCAAATAGTGTCATATCCATGCAATGGAGTACTACTCAGCAAGTAAAAGGAAAAAACTATTTACACTTTCCTACTTTAGATGAATTTCAAAGGTATTATATGAGTTATAGAAGTGTCTATCTCAAAAAATTATGCACTATATAATTCCGTATATATTTTGACATTTTAAAGACTAAATTCTAACAACAGACAATGGATTAGTAGTTACCAATTGTAAGTATGATGCTGGTTGTGACTATTAAAAGAGAATATGCAGAAATTTTGAGGAGGTAATGAAACTTCTCTGTTTCATTTGTTGCAGTAGATACACAAATCTATACATGTTAAATTTCATAGAAATGATGGGAAGCAGTTACAAAGATGGTCCCAAGGATCTCAGTTCCTAGGTAGCCACTTCCTTGTGTAATCCCTTTTCCTTGAATGAGGAATGAGCTCATAAGTTGCTTCTAATTAATAGCATGTGGTAAATATGTGAACTGTCACTTGTATGTTTAGGTTATATAAGATTGCCACTGACTCTGTTCTAATAGCATGTTCTCTCCTTTGGTGTCTTTTCAAGTAAGTTGATGTGTTGGTGAGGCCCATGTGGCAACAAAAATGAAGGCAGTCTCTGGGAAATAACCAACTAGGAACTAATACCTTTGGTGCAATACATCTGCAGGAAGTGAAAAATTCTGCCAATAACCACATTAGCTTGAGAGTGGATCTTTCCCTACCTGAATCTTCAAATAAGTTCCCTTCACTAGCCAACACTTTGACTGAAGACTTATAAGACCTTGAAAAGAGATACAAATAAAGTAGGTGTCTAAACCTTAGAAATGGAAGTAATAAATGTGTGTAATTTTTAAGTCAACAACTTTGTGGTAATTTGTTACACAGTATAGGAAATTACATAAAACTGTTCACCAATAGGAAAAAAAATCAATTATATTGTGTGATAACTTAAAAAAGCAAAATAAAAATATGATGATATAATTTTTGGTAGATCATACAGTACCTTTTTTATTGTGCTAAAATATGTATGATATAAAATTTTCCACTTAACCATTTTAAGTATACAATTCAATGACATAATTTCAGTCACACTTTTGTTCAATGACCACTACAGTCTATTTCCACAAGTCTTTCACCACCCCAAGCAAGATCTCTGAAATTATTAAGTAACGATTCCTTTTTTTCCCCTCCTCCCAGCCTCTGGCAATCTCTAATATACTTTCTGTTTCCATTAATTTGTCCATTCTAGATATTTTGTATAAGTGAGATCATACAATATTTGTCCTTTGGACTTGCCTTATTTCACTTAGCGTGTTTTTAAAGTTCATTCATGTTGTGCAAATATTGGAACTTCATTCCCTTTATGGCTAAATAATATTACATTGTATATAAATATTCCATTTTGTTTATCCATTCACTTGTTGATGGACATCTTTTGGTTATTTTGAACAATGCTACAGTAATCATCTTCCCAGATGGTGCTAATAATAAAGAACCTGCCTGCCAGTGCAAGAGACATAAGAGATGTGGGTTTAGTCCGTGGGTGGGGAAGATCCCCTGGAGGAGGGCATGGCAAGTCAAGCTAATATTCTTGCCAGGAAAATCCCATGGACAGTGGAGTATGGTGGGCCACAGTCCACAGGGTCACAAAGAGGCGGACACAACTGAAACAACAGAGTATACACGGAGAGAAACATTCACTTACAGGTATCTGGTTGAGTCCTGCTGGAATAATTTTGGTTATATATGTAGGATTGCAACTGGTGAGGCAAATGACAATTTGGGGGTTAGCTTTTTGAGGAAAAGAAAACTGCTCTCCAAAGTCATCATAACATTTTTTCATTCCCACTAGCAATGCAAAAGGGTTCCAGTTTCTCCACATTTTGCCAGCACATGTTATTTACACTTAAATTCTATGGCTATCCAAATGAGTGTGCAATGTTATCTCACTGCAGTTTTGATTTGCATTTCCCTAACACACAATAAACTATGGAAAATTCTGAAAGAGATGGGCATGCCAGACCACTTAGACCTGCCTCTTGAGAGATCTGTATAGAGGTCAGGAAGCAACAATTAGAACTGGACATGGAACAACAGACTGGTTCCAAATAGGGAAAGGAGTATGCCAAGGCTGTATATTGTCACCCCGCTTATTTAGCTCATATGCAGAATACATCATGAGAAATGCTGGGCTGTAGGAAGCACAAGCTGGAACCAAGATTGCTGGGAAAATATCAATAATTTCAGATATGCAGATTACACCATCCTTATGGCAGAAAGAGAACAGGAACTAAAGAGCCTCTTGATGAAAGTAAAAGAGGAGAGTGAAAAAGTTGGCTTACAGCTCAACATTCAGAAAATGAAGATCATGGCATTCAGCCCCATCACTTCATGACAAATAAATGCAGAAACAGTAGAAACAGTGTCAGATTTTATTTTGGGGGGCTCCAAAATCACTGCAGAAGGTGATTGCAGCCATGAAATTAAAATACACTTACTCCTTGGAAGGAAAGTTATGACCAACCTAGATAGCATATTAAAAAGCAGAGGCATTACTTTGCCAACAAAGGTCCATCTAGTCAAAGCTATGGTTTTTCCAGTAGTTATGTATGGATGTGAGAGTTGGACTATAAAGAAAGCTGAACACTGAAGAAATGATCCTTTTGACCTGTGCTGTTGGAGAAGACTCTTGAGAGTCCCTTGGACTGCACGGAGATCCAACCAGCCCATCCTAAAGGAGATCAGTCCTGGGTGTTCATTGGAAGGACTGATGCTGAAACTGAAACTCCAGTGCTTTGGCCACCTGATGCGAAGAACTGATTCATTTGAAAAGACCCTGATGCTGGGAAAGATCGAGGCAGGGGGAGAAGGTGACGACAGAGGATGAGATGGTTGAATGGCATCACTGTCTCAATGGACATGAGTTTGAGTAACTCAGGAAGTTGGTGATGGACAGGAAGGCCCAGTGTGCTGCAGTCCATGGGGTCACAAAGAGTCAGACACTACTGAGTGACTGAACAGAACTGAAAGATTAGTGATGTTGATTCTATTCATGTGCTTATTGGCTACTTGTAGATCTCGCCACTACTTAGTATGTTTCTCATATTTCTAGTGTAACATCTAAGAACTCATTGCAAAATTCAAAGTCAGGAAGTTTAACCCGTATATTTTGCTCTATAAGCAAAACGGATTTAGCCCTTAAATTTAGGTCATTGATTCAATTAGTGGTTTTTGTTCATTCATCCATTTATTTTAACCTTGATTCATTTCAAGTTAAATTTTTTTTTAAAGTAGTATGAAGTAGGAGTGCAAATTCATTAATCTGCATGAGACTATCCAGTTGCTTCAGCAACATCTGTTGAAGATACTATTGTTTCCCTATTCATGGATTCAATTCAGTTCAGTTCAGTTGCTCAGTCGTGTCTGACTCTTTGCGACCCCATGAATCGCAGCACATCAGGCCTCCCTGTCCATCACCATCTCCCAGAGTTCACTTATAATCACGTCCATTGAGTTCGTGATGCCATCCTGCCATCTCATCCTCTGTCGTCCCTTTTTCCTCCTGCCCCCAATCCCTCCCAGCAACAGAGTCTTTGCCAATGAGTCAACTCTTCGCATGAGGTGGCCAAAGTACTGGAGTTTCAGCTTCAGCATCATCCTTTCCAAAGAAATCCCAGGACTGATCTCCTTCAGAATGGACTGGTTGGATCTCCTTGCAGTCCAAGGGACTCTTAAGAGTCTTCTCCAACACCACAGTTCAAAAGCATCAATTCTTCGGTGCTCAGCCTTCTTTACAACCCAACTCTCACATCCAAACATGACTACAGGAAAAAGTATAGCCTTGACTAGACAGACCTTAGTCGGCAAAGTAATGTCTTTGCATTTGAATATACTACCTAGGTTGGTCATAATTTTTCTTCCAAGAAATAAGCGTCTTTTAATTGTATGGCTGCGTCACCATCTGCAGTGATTTTGGAGCCCCAAAAATCAAGTCTGACACTGGTTCTACTGTTTCCCCATCTAATTCCCATGAAGTGATGGGACCAGAGGCCATGATCTTTGTTTTCTGAATGTTGAGCTTTAAGCCAACTTTGTCACTCTCCTCTTTCACTTTCATCAAGAAGCTTTTTAGTTCCTCTTCGCATTCTGCCATAAGGGTGGTGTCATCTGCATACCTGAGGTTCTTGATATTTCTCCCAGCAATCTTGATTCCAGCTTGTGTTTCTTCCAGTCCAGCGTTTCTCATGATGTACTCTTCATAGAAGTTAAATAAGCAGGGTGGCAATATACAGCCTTGACATACTCCTTTTCCGATTTGGAACCAGGCTGTTGTTCCACGTCCAGTTCTAACTGTTGCTTCCTGACCTGCATACAGATTTCTCAAGAGGCAGGTCAGGTGGTCTGGTATTCCCATCTCTTTCAGAATTTTCCACAGTTTATTGTGATCCACACAGTCAAAGGCTTTGGCATAGTAAATAAAGCAGAAATAGATGTTTTTCTGGAAGTCTCTTGTNCCATGTCCAGTTCTAACTGTTGCTTCCTGACCTGCATACAGATTTCTCAAGAGGCAGGTCAGGTGGTCTGGTATTCCCATCTCTTTCAGAATTTTCCACAGTTTATTGTGATCCACACAGTCAAAGGCTTTGGCATAGTAAATAAAGCAGAAATAGATGTTTTTCTGGAAGTCTCTTGTTTTTTCCATGATCCAACGGATGTTGGTAATTTGATCTCTGGTTCCTCTGCCTTTTCTAAAATCAGCTTGAACATCAGGGAGTTCACAGTTCATGTGTTGCTGATGTCTTGCTTGGAGAATTTTGAGCATTACTTTATTAGTATGTGAGATGAGTGCAATTGTGTGGTAATTTGAGAATTCTTTGGCATTGCCTTTCTTTGGGATTGGAATGAAAACTGACCTTTTCCAGTCCTGTGGCCACTGCTGAGTTTTCCAAATTTGCTGGCATTTTGAGTGTAGCACTTTCACAGCATCATCTTTCAGGATTTGAAGCAGCTCAACTGGAATTCCATCACCTCCACTAGCTTTGTTCGTCATGATGCTTTCTAAGGCCCACTTGACTTCACATTCCAATATGTCTGGCTCTAGATTAGTCATCACATCATCATGATTATCTTGGTCGTGAAGATCTTTTTTTGTACAGTTCTTCCGTATATTCTTGCCACCTCTTCTTAATATCTTCTGCTTCTGTCAGGTCCAGACCATTTCTGTCCCTTATCAAGCCATGCTTTGCATGAAATGTTCCCTTGGTATCTCTAATTTTCTTGAAGAGATCTCTAGTCTTTTCCCTTCTGTTCTTTTCCTCTGTTTCTTTGCATTGATCGCTGAAGAAGGCTTTCTTATCTCTTCTTGCTATTCTTTGGAACTCTGCATTCAGATGCTTATATCTTTCCTTTTCTCCTTTGGTTTTTGCCTCTCTTCTTTTCACAGCTATTTGTAAGGCCTCCCCAGACAGCCATTTTGCTTTTTTGCATTTTTTTCCATAGGGATGGTCTTGATCCCTGTCTCCTGTACAATGTCATGAACCTCATTCCATAGTTCATCAGGCACTCTATCTATCAGACCTAGACCCTTAAATCTATTTCTCACTTCCACTGTATAATCATAAGGGATTTGATTTAGGTCATACCTGACTGATCTAGTGTTTTTCCCTACTTTCTTCAATTTGAGTCTGAATTTGGCAATAAGGAGTTCATGTTCTGAGCCACAGTCAGCTCCCGGTCTTGTTTTTGTTGACTGTATAGAGCTTCTCCATCTTTGGCTGCAAAGAATATAATCAATCTGATTTCAGTGTTGACCTTCTGGTGATGTCCATGTGTAGAGTCTTCTCTTGTGTTGTTGGAAGAGGGTGTTTGCTATGACCAGTGCATTTTCTTGGCAAAACTCTATTAGTCTTTGCCCTGCCTCATTCTGCATTCCAAGGCCAAATTTGCCTGTTACTCCAGGTGTTTCTTGACTTCCTACTTTTGCATTCCAGTCCCCTAGAATGAAAAGGACATCTTTTTGGGGTGTTAGTTGTAAAAGATCTTGATTAGCCATGTCTAAAACAATTAGCCATGGAGGTGTGAGTTTACTTCTAGACTCTCAATTCTCTTCAGGCAATCTGTAAGTCTATCCAAGGTCAGTAGTAAACTGTTTTAATTATTATAGTTGTTTATAACTTGTAATCAGGAAGTGTGAGTCTCTAAATTTTCCTTTTTTTCAGGATGATTTCACTTATTTGGAGTCCTCTGAAATTCTGTATAAATTTGAGGATACCGTTTTGAAAAAAAAAATTATGTTTGAATTTTGAAAGAAATGAGCTGTTTCTTTAAGTCACTTTGGATGGCATTGGCATTGCAAAGATCTTGTCTTCCAATCCATGAAAATGGAATGTCTTTCCATTTACTTAGATCTTCAGCAACATGTCTAGTTTTGTTTTCTGCAGTGCTTCAGTGTACTAGTCTTTTATTTCTTTGGATCAATTTATTCCTTGGTGATTCCTTTTTCTTTTGGGGCTTCCCAGATAGCTCATTGGTAAACAATCTGCTTGCAATGCAGAAGATGTGAGATTGATCTCTGGGTCAGAAAGATCCCCTGGAGAAGGAAATGGCAACCCACTCCAGTATTCTTGCCTGGGAAATCTCTAAAGTCCATGAGGTTGCAAAAGACTCAGACGGGACTTAGCACTAAACAAAAACAATAACTTTTTTCTCTTAGAAGTTATTATAAGTGAAATTGTTTAATATACATTTTGGATTATTCATTGCTGATGACTATAAACACATCTGACTGATGTTTGTTGATCTTTTGTCCTGAAAATACTGAATTCCTGCTAGCTTTTATATTTGAACATTTATTTACCTTTGTGTGCTAAGTTACTTCACTTACCTTTACCAGAGATCTTTATTTCTTTATAAAACTTCAAGTTACCTTTCTCATGTCATTTTATTT
This sequence comes from Aepyceros melampus, assembly GCA_006408695.1. Lineage (NCBI taxonomy): Eukaryota > Metazoa > Chordata > Mammalia > Artiodactyla > Bovidae > Aepyceros > Aepyceros melampus. The sequence continues at coordinate 281,126 of SJXQ01012273.1, forward strand.
CAACTGGAAAAATTCCTGTCAGAGATCTTGTCTAAGTGGAATGAACTACCTCTGATTTTTTTCTGGGAGTATCAAAATTTTATGAATGACAGTTTTGCATGATATAAATTATTGGTTAACTTTTTTTCTTTCAATGATTTAAATGTATTATCCTATAGTCTCTGGTCTCCATGGTTTCTGATAAGAAATTACCTGTTGATTTTTTGTACATTGTGAGTAGTTTCTCTTTAGCTTCTTTCAAGATTCTCTCTTTCTTATGGCTTTTAACCAATTGATTATAGTTTGTTTAGTTGTAGATCTCTGAATTTATACTACTTGGACTTTACTGATCCCATGTTTGTAAATTTATGCATTTCATCACATGTGGGACATATTTGGCAAATGTTTTTCAAATATTGTCCTTTTTTTTTTTTTTTTTCTGTTTCGCTTCTGGGGCTTCCCATAATGGATATGTTGGTCTGATTATTGATGACTCACAGATGACTTCAATCCTATTTACATTTTCTTCTTATTTTTCTTCCTGCTCCTTAGACTCAAAAAATAGATTTTCCTATCTTCAAGTTTAGTGATATTCTTCTGCCTGTTCAAATCTGAGGTGAGCCTATCCTCTAATTTTTTTTTTTTTCATTTCAGTCCTTGTACTATTCAGTTCCAGATTTACCATTTTTTTCTTTTTATAATTTCTATCCCTTTTACTGAAATTCCCATTTTGTTCATATATCATTTTCCTGATTTTATTTGATTTTTGTCTTAGCTTTCCTTTAGTCCTTTAAACATAATTAAGATTACTCTTTTAAAGGTATTTTAGTAAATCTGATGTTTGCTTCCTCATGGATGATTTTTATCAATGTATTTCATTTCTATGAATGAGCCATACTTTTCTGATTCTTTCTATTCCTTTATGATTTTTTAATTGTTGAAAAATGTACATTGAAATATTATAATGTGGTAATACTGGAAATCAAGTTCTCCTTTCTCAATATTTAACTGTTTTTGAACATTAAAATGCTTTAGTAATCCATTTGTGTAGTACTTTTCAAAAGTTATTTTTGCAAAGAGAGTATTCCTTGTCATGTATAGTCACTGAAGCCATTAAAGTATGTAGCTTAGCTCATCGTTTAGCTACTATGTTCACAGATATTTTCTTAACAGGGAAGAGCTAAAAAGAAACAAAACAAAACATTAAAACAGCAATAAAAATACCAAATTAAAAAAAATGAAACTGAAGCAATAAAAAGCAAATATCTCCTAGATTTTGCAGACTAGCTCTGTTCTCATACATTCTTTTACCATTAAGTAGGTTTGAACTGAGCCTAATGATCAGCCCGGAGTAAAAGCTTATGTTATTCTTAGTTGTTATCTAAGCATGTATATTGCCCTGTGTGTGCATGTGGCTTTCTAAATTTCCTTGAATGCTCAGGTGTTTTTGAATACTCTGATTTCTCTAAGACCATCCCCAGCTTTTCCTCCCAGTCCTTAGTTTGTGTAGTGTACATCTTAATCATAAACATCTCTGAAGCAATAAAAAGCAAATATCTCCTAGATTTTGCAGACTAGCTCTGTTCTCATACATTCTTTTACCATTAAGTAGGTTTGAACTGAGCCTAATGATCAGCCCGGAGTAAAAGCTTATGTTATTCTTAGTTGTTATCTAAGCATGTATATTGCCCTGTGTGTGCATGTGGCTTTCTAAATTTCCTTGAATGCTCAGGTGTTTTTGAATACTCGATTTCTCTAAGACCATCCCCAGCTTTTCCTCCCAGTCCTTAGTTTGTGTAGTGTACATCTTAATCATAAACATCTGTGGGTTGTAAATTTGCCTGCTACCATTTGTTACACAAAGCCTGCCATTTATGGCCTGAGTTCTAATTCAGTTCAGTGCAGTTCAGTTCAGTCGCTCAGTCGTGTCCGACTCTTTGCGACCCCATGAATCACAGCACGCCAGGCTTCCCTGTCCATCACCAACTCCCAGAGTTCACTCAGACTCATACCCATCGAGTCAGTGATGCCATTCAGCCATCTCATCCTCTGTCGTTCCCTTCTCCTCCTGCCCCCAATCCCTCCTAGCATCAGAGTCTTTTCCAATGAGTCAACTCTTCACATGAGGTAGCCAAAGTACTGGAGTTTCAGCTTTAGCATCAGTCCTTCCAAAGAAATCCCAGGGCTGATCTCCATCAGAATGGACTGGTTGGATCTCCTTGCAGTCCAAGATCAAATCAAGTTGAGTGCCTCTATTTGTCCTTCAGGTAGCTCTTAGTCTGGATAGTAGAAACATTTACAGTAATTTGCAAATAAGATTTGTTATGCTCCCTCCAAAATCAGAGATCTGAGTTTCACACTAGGAACAGTCTTTAGCCATTTCAAGACTGCTATCACACTGGGACTTGGGTGTAACAACTGCAAGTAAAACTATCCAAAACTTTCTTACTCTTTTTAAGTTGCTCTTTCTTGATTCAGTATTTGAAGGGTTGAGTAAATCTCTGTCTTCCAGAGTTCTGACAAGGTTCTGATGAATTGCCATTTGCCATATGAATGTGTGTGGTGTGTGTATTTCTGTGGGACATGAGTATTTAGAGATGCTTACTCTTTACTTTTCTGATGTTCCTATCCCACACATTGTCTGTTATTTTTAGGGCAAAATGGAAGCATCATATGCAATGATTCCTTTACTAGAAGTATTTTTTGGACAGTTGTGTAAAGAAAAGATGAGGCTATTACCTTTGCCCTTTAATACCGTCTTACTTTTCTTATAGAGACATCCAAATTCTCTACACTTCCTTCCATTTCACATAAAACAGTAACTTTTTTCCAAATAGTACAAAGTACCACTCTAAAATTTAACTCAAAATTCTCCAAGCCAGGCTTCAACAATACATGAACTGTGAACTTCCAGATGTTTAAGCTGCTTTTAGAAAAGGCAGAGGAACCAGAGATCAAATTGCCAACATCTGCTGAATCATGGATAAAGCAAGAGAGTTCCAGAAAAAACATCTATTTCTGCTTTATTGACTATGCCAATGCCTTTGACTGTGTGGATCACAATAAACTGTGGAAAATTTTGAAAGAGATGGGAACACCAGACCCCCTGACCTGCCTCTTGAGAAATCTGTATGCAAGTTAGGAAGCAACAGTTAGAACTGGACATGGAACAACAGACTGGTTCCAAATAGGAAAAGGAGTACATCAAGGCTGTATATTGTCACTCCGCTTATTTAACTTCTATGCAGAGTACAACATGAGAAATGCTGGGTTGGAAGAAGCACAAGCTGGAATCAAGATTGCTGGGAGAAATATCAATAACCTCAGGTATGCAGATGACACCACCCTTATGGCAGAAATTGAAAAGGAACTAAAAAGCTTCTTGATGAAAGTGAAAGAGGAGAGTGACAAAGTTGGCTTAAAGCTCAACATTCAGAAAACAAAGATCATGGCCTCTGGTCCCATCACTTCATGGGAAATAGATGGGGAAACAGTGGAACCAGTGTCAGACTTGATTTTTGGGGCTCCAAAATCACTGCAGATGGTGACTGCAGCCATGCAATTAAAAGACGTTTACTCCTTGGAAGAAAAGTTATGACCAACCTAGATAGTATATTCAAAAGCAGAGACATTACTTTGCCGACTAAGGTCCGTCTAGTCAAGGCTGTGGTTTTTCCAGTAGTCATGTATGGATATGAGAGTTGGGCTGTAAAGAAGGCTGAGCGCTGAAGAATTGATGCTTTTGAAGTGTGGTGTTGGAGAAGACTCTTGAGAGTCCCTTGGACTGCAAGGGATCCAACCATTCCATTCTGAAGGAGATCAACCCTGTGATTTCTTTGGAAGGAATGATGCTGAAGCTGAAACTCCAGTACTTTGGCCACCTCAAGTGAAGAGTTGACTCATTGGCAAAGACTCTGTTGCTGGGAGGGATTGGGGGCAGGAGGAGAAGGTGATGACAGAGGATGAGATGGCTGGATGGCATCACTGACTCCATGGGCATGGGTCTGGGTGAACTCTGGGAGTTGGTGATGGACAGGGAGGCCTGGTGTGCTGCGATGCATGGGGTTGCAAAGAGTCAGACACGACTGAGGGACTGAACTGAACTGAACTGATTATTACATCTGTTTAAATGGCTACTATAACATTTGTCATTAGGTTTTACTCAGAAAGAGCTGACATGTACATGCTTAATTTTTATGCTAAGTGCCATTAATGGTGTTCTGATAAATAGAGAAAATAACTTTGAATATGTTATTTAAAACTTTTTTGAGAAGTCTGAATATGTTAAGATCAGCTTCATCTTTTTTAAGGAAAATTCATTGTTCATGGCATAATGATATATGTTTATTTAATTTAGCTATTTATAAACATCTATGATATTGAAAATGTTTTATTTCTTATCTTGTTTTTGAACCAAACAAAAAGAAAGGAAATATGGTGAGTTCTTTGACTGAAAAGAACTCAGTACTTCATGGCATCAGTCTAAAAGTATCAAAGGGGCAGGTGTCAGAGGATGATTTCAATAGGAAAAATAAAAATAGAACCTAAGCCCCTGTGACAGATGTCAAGCATGCTGACAACTGTTAAAAGAAAAATCATTTTCCTCATCCTGTGCAAGGAGACAGTTTGCAAGATTAAAGATGTATCTCTTTATCTATGTTTTCAGTAGATCATTTGTACTGAATAGGGCATGAAAGGTACTTCAGATGGAGAAAAGGACTCCAGGAATTTTCATCATCTCAGCCACACAAAGGCTATAATGAAAAGTCAGAGTGTAAAGAAATATAAAAATAAGAACAAAATCTAAACTGAGCGAATTTACTGTGTGATTTTAAGCCCAAATGTTAGTATGAAAAGTTATTTCTGCTTTAAAAATCCTTAAAAAGCTCCCACAATAGAGAAATAAATCATCAAATAGTGAATAACATATAATAAATGCTTAATAAATAGTTGAGCAATGGTTCATGTTTTACTATGATTTTTTTTAATTTAACAATGCATCTCAGTAATGTTTTCATATTAGAATACATACAGCTAGACAAATTGGCATAGTATTCCAAGGTATGGGTTAACCAGACCTTATTTATCTGTAGTCCTACTGATGGGCATTAATTATTTATGTTAATTTTTGCTGTTGCAAATACTGCTGCCCTGGACATTCTTATATATGTTTTCTTGTACTTGTTGAGTATTTTCATAATGTAAAATCTGGCAAGTAGAAATATTGGGCTACTTGGAAATACACATTTTAAATTTTAATTTAAATTTACCTTATCTTATGTACACAGTGCAATGTATGTATTTATTGTTTATTATTATTGCAGTTACTAACAAGGACACTTATCCACTCTCCTATCACATGTCTATTAAAAAACAGAATTTTTTCAGACAAGAAGTTAGAACATCAATAAAGGCTATTAATTCTCAATATTTTCCACCTCATATTTTCACCTGTGTACATTCTCAGGCTCAGAAAGTAGAATCTAATTATTCCTTGAGTATCTCTTGTAGCTTTTCCTCCCATCTTAGTGTTTTTCTTCTTCTCTACTCATATGCATCATTTTATTTAGGCTCATTTTGAGGTTTCTAGCTTTTCTGAAGCTATCTTGTCCCATAAATAACATGGTTTCCTATCCTCAGTTTTCTCTCTTCCCAGTATGCAAAATTTGACTTCCTCAATGTCAAACATACTACTCTGTATATGATCATCATATTTTGATTATGTTTAATATAGTTTAATGAATGTCTATTAAGCCAAAGATATCTCTAAAACTGAGAACAGCCTTTTGGACTCTGTGGGAGACGGAGAGGGTGGGATGATTTGGCAGAGTGGCAGTGTAACATNTTTCTCTCTTCCCAGTATGCAAAATTTGACTTCCTCAATGTCAAACATACTACTCTGTATATGATCATCATATTTTGATTATGTTTAATATAGTTTAATGAATGTCTATTAAGCCAAAGATATCTCTAAAACTGAGAACAGCCTTTTGGACTCTGTGGGAGACGGAGAGGGTGGGATGATTTGGCAGAATGACAGTGTAACATGTGTGATATCATAAGTGAAATGAATCGCTGGTCTAGGTTTGATGCAGGATGCAGGATGCTTGGGACTGATGCACGGGGATGGTCCAGAGAGAAAGTGTGGGGTGGGAGGGGGGAGGTGGGGGTCAGGATTGGGAGTTCATGTACACTCGTGGCTGATTCATGTCAATGTATAGCAAAACAAATACAGTATTGTAAAGCAAAACAAACTAAAAAATAAAAATTAATTAAAAAAATAAATAAAACAGAACATTTAGCAGGGTTAGTTTTCTTTAGTTTTGCTGATGAATGTAGTTATATTTAAAGATAATAGGACCAAGATGATTTGGTATTTTGTCTAATTTGTATTGAAAACACTTGAATACTGAATAATAATTTTTATAGTTAATTTGTAGAAAAATATATTATTCAATTTCATAACCATTAAAGTCAGTAAGTATTTTTAATCCCCAACTTCTTTTTTGCAACTTAAATCCACTACTTCCTGTCTAAATGTCAGTGAAAACTTGGGAAATCCACCTATAGTGTACATGTACTATATTTTAAAAATTGAAAATATTCCAAACATTGTGATTCTCCATTCAGTTCCTATATTTTTTCCAGATGGAGACTGTTCCCTATGCTGATCTTAAACCTTTCAGAATCATACATTTACTATGTGCGTTCATGTGTGTCCAATCACTTCAGGCGTATCCAACTCTTTGCAAACCTATGGCCTATAGCTCTCCAGTATTCTCTGTCCATGGCATTTGCCAGGCAAGAATACTGGAATGGGTTGCCATACTCTTCTCCAGGGGATCTTCCTGACCCAAAATTAAATCTGTGTCTCCTGCATCTACTGCATTGCAGGCATATTCTTTATGGCTGAGCTGCCAGAGAAGTCCACACATACCATGTAGAACTAATATTTTATAAAATCTTTCAGTAGCATTTAGCCTTTGTGACTTGCATACTGCTGTTCTCTGATTAAGCTATTATGTTTGCTTTGGATTATAGTGACAATTATTGGGCATAAATTAAGTGAACTGAAAATTCTTAATATACAGATACTTCCTCTAATCACCCATTTATGTTCACCTTGTAAGCACAGAGTACAATTGCCTGTAAAAGTGAAAGTGTTAGTCGCTCAGTCAATTGGACACTTTGAGAAACCATGGACTGTAGCCCTCCAGGATCCTCTGTCCATGTGATTCTCCAGGCAAGAAACTGGAATATATAGCCATTCCCTTCTCCAGGGAATCTTCCTGACCCAGGACTGAACCCGGGTCTCTATCATTACAGACAAATTCTTTACCATCTGAGCTACCAAAGACCAGACTCAGTTACTGTAAGGAATTATACTGATATAGATATATTGCAAAACCCGTTACTGAGAACACCACATTCAGTTCAGTCACTCAGTCATGTCCAACTACTTGTGACCTCATAGAGTGCAGCACACCAGGCTTCCCTGTCCATCACCAACTCCAGGAGTTTACTCAAACTCATGTCATTGAGTTAGTGATGCCATCCGACCATTTCATCCTCTGTTGTCTCCTTCTTCTCCTGCCTTCAATCTTTACCAGCATCAGGGTCTTTTCCAATGAGTCAGTTATTCGCATCAGGTGGCCAAAGTATTGGAGTTTCAGCTTCAGCTCAGTCCTTCCAATGAATATTCAGGACTGATTTCCTTTAAGATGGACTAGTTGGATCTCCTTTCAGTCCAAGGGACTCTCAAGAGCCTTCTCTAATACCACAGTTCAAAAGCATCAATTCTTCGGCAATCAGCTTTCTTTATACTCCAACTGTCACATCGGTACATGACTACTTGAAAAATCATAGCTTTAACTAAACGGAACTTTGTCAGCAAAGTAATGTCTCTGCTTTTAATATGCTGTCTAGGTTTGTCATAGCATTTCTTCCAAGGAGCAAGTGTCTTTTATTTATTTATTTATTTTTGAGCAAGTGTCTTTTAATTTCATGACTGTAGTCATCATCTGCAGTGTTTTTGGTGCCCAAGAATCTAAAGTCTATCACTATTTCCATTGTTTCCCCATCTATTTCCCATGAAGTGATGGGACCAAATGCTATAATTTTAGTTTTCTAAATGATAAACTTTAAGCCAACTTTTTCACTCTCCTCTTTTACTTTCATCAAGAAGCTCTTCAGTTCTTCACTTTCTGTCATAAGGGTGATGTCATCTGCATATCTGATGTTATTGATATTTCTCCCGACAATCTTGATTTCACCTGTGCTTCATCAAGCCCAGCATTTCACATGATGTGCTGTGCATATAAGTTAATAAACAGGGTGACAATATACAGCCTTGACATTCTCCTTTCCTGATTTGGAGCCAGTCTGTTGTTCCATGTCCAGTCCTAACCGTTGATTCTTGGCCTGCATACAGATTTCTCAGGAAGCAGATAGGGTAGTCTGGTATTCATTCTCTTCAAGAATTTTCCACAGTTCGTTGTGATCCACACAGTCAAAGGCTTTGGTGTAGTCAATAAAGCAGAGTAGATGTTTTTCTGGAACTCTCTTGTTTTTTTCAATTATCCAATGGATGTTGGCAATTTGACCTCTGCTTCCTCTGCCTTTTCTAAATCCTGCTTGAACATCTGGAAATTCTCAGTTCATGTACTGTTGAAGCCTGGCTTGGAGAATTTTGTGTATTACTTTGCTAGCATGTGAAATGAGTGCAATTGTGTGGTAGTTTGAACATTCTCTGGCATTGACTTTCTTTGGGATTGGAGTGAAAACTGACCATTTCTAGTCCTGTGGCCACTGCTGAGTTTTCCAAATTCAGGTATGACCTAAAGTAAATCACTTATTCTTCCTTACAGTATAAGTGACAAATAAATTCAAGTACTAGATCTGATAGAGTGCCTGAAGAACTATGGATGGAGGTTTGTGACATTGTACAGGAGGCAGTGATCAAAACCATACTAGAGAAAAAGATATGCAAAAAGGCAAAATGGTTGTCTGATGAGGCCTTACAAATAGTTGAGAAAAGAAGAGAACCTAAAGGCAAAACAGAAAAGGAAATATATATAACCCATTTGAATGCAGAGTTCCAAAGAATAACACAGAGGGACAAGAAAGGCTGCCTCAGTGATCAATGCAAAGAAATAGAGGAAAACAATAGAATGGAAAAGACCAGAGATCTCTTCAAGAAAATGAGATATCAAGGGAATATTTCATGTAAAGATGGGCACAATGAAGGACTGAAACGGTATGGACCTAAAAGAAGAAGATATTAAGAAAAGGTGGCACCATACACAGAAAACTATACAAAAAAGATCTTCATGACCCAGATAACCACGATGGTGTGATCACTCACCTACAGCCAAACATCCTGAAATGAGAAGTCAAGTGGGCCTTAGGAAGTATCACTATGAACAAAACTAGTGGAGGTGTTGGAATTGCAGGTGAACTATTTCAAATCCTAAAAGACGTTTTTGTGAAAGTGCTGTACTCAGTATGCCAGCAAATTTGAAACACCACATTAATACTTATTTTGTGTTTATATGAACATTTATTTTGGGGCATTGTTATTCGTTAACAATGGCGATATTCAATTGTATTCTTTTAAAACACTAGAAGAGTAGAATATTTATTGAAGGAGAACCATAGTGTACTTGCGATTTGCATGTTCCATTTATCCCTTTGTTTAGTCAAGAGACCCTTTATTCATGCACCGAGTCTTTAGTATCTTTGTAGCTTTGTAGTTTATACAACACCAAACAGTGCCTTGTGTGCTTTGTATTGTTCTTAGTTGCTCAGTCATGTCTGACTCTTGGCGACCCCAAGGACTATAGCCTGCCAGGCTCCTCTGTCCTTGGGATTCTCCAGGCAAGAATACTAGAGTGGATTGCCATGCCCTCCTCCAGGGGATCTTCCCAACCCAGGGATCGAATCCACGTCTCCCACATTGCAGGCAGATTCTTTTCTGTCTGAGCCACCAGGGAAGCCCAAACAGTGCCTTATTAAGCCTTAAATATGTGTTGAGGCTTAAGTCTTCTGCAAGGCTGCAATCCAAGTGTTGACTTTGCCATCTGTCTGGATGAAGCCTTCATTTTCTTCTGACCCCTCTGGAGGTTTCTCTCATTTCCTTTGCCATGTCGATCTCAGAACATGTCACAACCTTTTTCAAAGACGTCTCTAACATATGACATAACTCCAAAGAATTATCTATAGCACTGATCCCTTTGGGGCATACTGAGTTGTTTACTACTAACAGAGAATTGACAGCAGTACTTCTGAAGGAGCATGGAGATGCTCAATGTGGTGGTATTGTAGTAGAGCATAATTGTTACTATCTATTTCAGGTTTAAAAACACAGTGGATTTATCTATAATATTGTGGCAGACACTGTTGCTTTTCTACTCCAAAATCATTTCTGATCACATCTCTTGCACTACTTCCCTCTATATCACCTAGAAAGCCATAGAGTCATTTTCCCAGTCCCCTTGCAGCTAACTGTGGGCAAACGGCTCAGTTTTAGCACACAATAAATAAGCAGATAAGTTTGGGGATGGAAGTGCTTTGGGAAAAGATACTACTTTTTTTTTTTTAATTAAAAAAAGCCATACCTGGTATATTCCTTCTCTCTTTTCTAGCCTAAGGGCAAAAACCATCTTGCAACATTGCTGAATATTTAAGATAATCAGAGAAATGTCAGAAGTAACGCTTTTGAGCAGCTGAAAGGATGGCAGTAACTTTTTACATCTGTAGGAGTTTTTAGATTCTTGGAGCTAAATGAAATCTTAACTAAGAGAAGAATTTATAATGTAAACCAGAGAAATGACACTAAGAATATATAGGATTTAGATAGTCATGGATAAAATAATTGATAAATGCTGACCTTTAAATTGTTAAAGAGGTCTGTTATACGAATTCCCAGTAGGTGACTTCTGTTTTCCAGTGTTTCTTTCTTTCCTTTTTTTCTTTTTTAAATTTTATTTTTTTACTTTACAATGTGGTATTGGTTTTGCCATACATCAACATGAATCCGCCACAGGTATATACGTGTTCCCCATCCTGAACCCCCTTCCCTCCTCCCTCCCTATACCATCCCTCTGGGTCGTCTCAGTGCACCAGCCCCAACTATCCAGTATCATGCATCGAACAGAACAGTCTTTTGGACTCTGTGGGAGAGGGTGAGGGTGGGATGATTTTGGAAAATGGCATTGAAACATGTATAATATCATATATGAAACGAATCTCCAGTGTTTGTTAAACTTTACTGTCTATTTGCATCACCTCGGGATCTTGGCCAAATACACGTTCTGATTCTGTAGGACTGGCATAGGAATGATATTCTACATTTCTCACAAGCTCCCAGGTGATGACAGTACTAGGGGTCCACAGACTATACTGTGAGTCATGAGTTCTACAGCCTTCATTTTTTCCTGCTATCTGATTTCTATTCATTACAATAAAAAAAGCTACCACTCATCTCATGGAGGACAAAGCCTTGGTCTTTTAAATTCATTTCTGTGCCCTCATTGTCCACCTTGTTTTCTTGTAAGTAATGAGTGTTGCATAAGTGCTTGTTTAAGGAATACATGTGGATTGCCAATACAAAAACAAACTGTCCCCTTATTAAGAACATGAGCTTCTGGTTTCAGGAGATAGTGGGAGCTGACTAAATGGAAGGGCTCTGTGAAAAAGCTGTATGCAAATATTTAGGAGAATTATGTGGAGAGATATTAACTCAAGGGAGGGATTTTTAAGGTGAAGATTTACAGCCTGTTTGTATTCTGATGGGAAGGATTCCTTATAGCAGAAAACTCATAGTACAGAAGTAAAAGGAACTTACTAAAATATATTAGTGTCATGCTGAAGGGATTAGATAGGTTGTAGCAACCAAGTTACTACAGTTTAACTACACTGTCAGACTTTATTTTGGGGGGCTCCAAAATCACTGCAGATGGTGATAGCAGCCATGAAATTAAAAGATGCTTACTTCTTGGAAGGAAAGTTATGAACAACCTAGATAGCATATTCAAAAGCAGAGATATTACTTTGCCGACTAACGTCCGTCTAGTCAAGGCTATGGTTTTTCCAGTGGTCATGTATGGATGGTGAGAGTTGGACTGTGAATAAAGCTGAGTGCCGAGTTGTTGCTTTTGAACTGTGGTGTTGGAGAAGTCTCTTGTGAGTCCCTTGGACTGTTAAGGAGGTCCAACCAGTCCATCTGAAAGGAGACCAGTCCTGGATGTTCACTGAAAAGACTGATGCTGAGGCTGAAACTCCAATACTTTGGCCACAATACGAAGAGTTGACTCATTGGAAAAGACCCTGATTCTGAGAGAGATTGGGGGCAGGAGGAGAGGTGATGACAGAGGATGAGATGACTGGATGGCATCACTGACTCGGTGCGAATGAGTTTGGGTGAACTCCGGGAGTTGGTGATGGACAGGGAGGCCTGGCGTGCTGTGATTCATGGGGTTGCAAAGAGTGAGTGACTGAACTGAACTGAACTGATTAACCAAGTAGAGAAAAATGTTTAAAAGTAAGCATATTTCATTGATAGAAATTGGAGTGAAAATAAGTATACATATAGATGTTAATACAAGTAGTTTGTTGTGATGGGAAAGTATTTAAATTCTTTTAATTTCTTCAAGGTTTTCTATGAGTGAAGATGCATGGTCAATTGTTTAGAGGAAAGAAAGGACTGATATTTTTAATAAAAAGATAATATGAGTTAAAATTAACATAAATAGGTATAAATGGATCTATGGGGAAATGTGATATACATTTTCTCCCACTATTAAGATTATTATTGATTTTTGCCTAAGTTTTTATGCATTTTTCACTTTGTCTAAGTGATTATGAAATTCAGTCAGACTGTAATATGAGTGACCAATATTTGAATTTCTATTATAGAAGGAACAAATCATTTTTAGGTAGCATATTGTTCATTAAATATTACAATTTTTATTTTGCAAAATTAGGTCATATTCTAAAAAGTTTTGTATATATTAGTTACAGTGCTTAGAGTGCTTTGAGTAGCACAGGATAAAGATATAGTTTTAAAATATATTCCATAAAAAATCATTTTTTGAGTGACTGAACTGAACTGAACTGATTAACCAAGTAGAGAAAAATGTTTAAAAGTAAGCATATTTCATTGATAGAAATTGGAGTGAAAATAAGTATACATACAGATGTTAATACAAGTAGTTTGTTGTGATGGGAAAGTATTTAAATTCTTTTAATTTCTTCAAGGTTTTCTATGAGTGAAGATGCATGGTCAGTTGTTTAGAGGAAAGAAAGGACTGATATTTTTAATAAAAAGATAATATGAGTTAAAATTAACATAAATAGGTATAAATGGATCTATGGGGAAATGTGATATACATTTTCTCCCACTATTAAGATTATTATTGATTTTTGCCTAAGTTTTTATGCATTTTTCACTTTGTCTAAGTGATTATGAAATTCAGTCAGACTGTAATATGAGTGACCAATATTTGAATTTCTATTATAGAAGGAACAAATCATTTTTAGGTAGCATATTGTTCATTAAATATTACAATTTTTATTTTGCAAAATTAGGTCATATTCTAAAAAGTTTTGTATATATTAGTTACAGTGCTTAGAGTGCTTTGAGTAGCACAGGATAAAGATATAGTTTTAAAATATATTCCATAAAAAATCATTTTTTCCCTATACCATTCTGTTCCATTGGTTGTAAGTTTCATTTATGTCACAGTTTTAATTGGATGCTATTTTAGTTTGCTAGGACTGCAATGACAAATATCACAAACTAAGTGACTTAACCAAAATTTATTTTCTTACAATTCCAGAAGGTAGACATCTGAAATCACAGTTTGGTTTCTTCTGAGGCCTCTTTCCTTAATACATAGACGGCTGTCTTCTTCTTCTATCATTATATGGTCCTTTCTCTATATGTGTCTGTGCTCATCTCCTCATCTTATAAGGACACCAGGTGTATTGGATTAGGGCCCATACTAAAAAGCTGAATTTAACTTATTCTTTAAAAAAATCTTGTTTCCAAATACAGCCATCCTAAGGGACTGGGATTGTTGTGGTTGCTTAGTCGCTAAGTCATGTCAACTCTTTTTGACCCCATGGACCATAGCTCACCAAGCTCCTCTGTCTATGGGATTTCACAGGCAAGCTTACTGAAGTAGGTTGCCATTTCCTTCTCCAGGGGATCTTTCCAACCCAGAGACTGATCCCAAGTCTCCTGCATTAGCAGCTGGGTTCCCCATCACTGAGCCACCCAGGGGGTTCTGTATTAAATATATGAATTTGACACGTACTCAACTGACACACAGGAACAATGAGAAAATTAAATGGGACATGGTGTATGTGTGTTTGTGTGATGTGGAAGGCTGTTTTCCACAGCTTCCAAACAGCAGCTTCTAAAACATGTCCTATTGTTTATTTGGATATGCATCATCCTAATAATGTGCATCTTATTTCAAACCTAAAATTAATAGAGATCTGAAAATGTGGAATATATGCTGGTAAGAGTAAATTTTAAAAATTGCAAATTCCCATCATTTAACATGGTGCAGGGAAAGAGAACAATTTATAGATATTTTTTTACTTTAAGTAGTTATTTCACTTAATTTTGTATTTATTGCAAATTATTCTATTTTATAAAATGATATGCTAAAATTGCTTTCAGTATATGCATCATCTTAATGATGTGCATCTTATTTCAAACCTAAAATTAATAGAGATCTGAAAATGTGGAATATATGCTGGTAAGAGTAAATTTAAAAAATTGTAAATTCCCATCATGTAACATGGTGCAGGGAAAGAGAACATTTTATAGATATTTTTTTACTTTAAGTAGTTATTTCACTTAATTTTGTATTTATTGCAAATGATTCTATTTTATAAAATGATATGCTAAAATTGCTTTCAGTTAGTAAGTCATTACAATGAGCTTGTTGATTTTGTTTTTGTCCCATCTAAGGAAGCGTTCATTCTCCTGTATCAACATTCAGACCATCTAAATTGCAAAGCTTGCTCTAATGTTTTTTAAGTCACCTCTTCTGATTAATTAAGTCCTTAGCACTATCACTATTTACAGTTATCAGGCAGACAATGGAAATTAAATCGTTTCAAATAAAAAACTTTTGTGGCCTCAGGGAAGTGTGAGCCATAGAGACCATAATACAAATCAACAAAATAAGTGCTTAGATTAATACTGTGTTAATATTTGTTTCAAAAAGAGCTATTCTGAGGAAGGAAAAGGAAACTAGCATTCTTATATATGGAATATAATTAGGACAATCAAATACTTCAAGTTTTCCATTCCCTCATTATTTACATTATTTTGTAGCAATAATTCATATGCACACTCATAAATAAAAATACATTTTTCAGCAATGAATAAGAAACATTTGTATTATTCACCATTTAATATCATCTTTTATATTTATGTCATGAAGTTAGTCATTCTCTCCAAAGCTTAAATTCAATCCTTCACTTTTGGCGTTTTCCTCATTTATAACTGTGGCACCAAGTATTTCTCATAAATAACATTCAAAACTCTTGGAGTTTTTCACTTATAGTCTAATTATCTCACTGTAAGAGATTCTTTGAGAGCAGTGGCCATGGTTATAATGTTGATTCAAACCTAACAAACTGAATGCCTAATGAATACTTGTTGAATGGCAGAATTCTCTCAGACCAGTAGGATTCTAAAGCTAAATTGGTATTTTCATCATAAATCTTAATTCATCAATTATTAGATTAGTACTTGGGTTAATTATTTCCACAGGTGTCTAATTTAGCTTCCCAAGAAAGCTCACAAGTTTATGTATCAGTACATGATGAATATGTAACATATTTACTCTGCATTTTAAAATTCACACATGTTTTGAAGGTGCATAGCAGCATACTAAAGGATGAGGTAGGACAGCAGCCACTGTAGTATGTCAGGGGAGCATAATCTGTGGACCTTTTAAAAGCAATAATAAACCTACTAATTTGAGTTTACTTTTCATTACCACCATGTTTATTGAGTCTAAACAATGTCAGTAATAAAATGTTTGCTCTCACAGCTCCTGCCTTGGAAGATTACTAAGGAAGAAATCTATAGACATTAATTATTATATAGTTCCTTTGTAGCATCTTACTTGCATCACATTGCTGAAGGAAAGTGTGAGCTTTCCATAAGGAACAAACATTCATAAACTAAAGCTATGAACAGTTTTAATTAGGAGGCTATGGTAAGATAAAATATTGAATGAGTAAGTAATCAATAAATAGCAATTTTGTAGTAAGTTATCTTTTCAAATTTACAATGAAGGAAAAAATACAATTAAAAATAGTATATGTAATCTGATTTGTTAAAATTATTAGGACATATAAATGAAACTCAATATACCTGAGTTTGAGTATGTTCTGGGAGTTGGTGATGAACAGGGAAGCCTGGGGTGCTGCAGTCCATAGGGTCACAAAGAGACACGACTGAGCAACTGAACTGAACTGATACTTCTTTACAGTTTTCTACTTTATTATTCATCTTTAATTATTATTTGTATTCAGTGGTTAGAGGGTGGATGCTTTTTGTAGTTTGAAAAATGTTTTATTTAAAATAACATCAATATCAAAGTACAAATACTAAGCATTACTAATACTATACACACTAGCTTTAAAAGCCAATGAACTGGGCTATATATATATTTTTTTGAGTTATCTTTTTTATTTACAATAATCTATTTTTTAATTTTTTTTACACCAAAAACATTTTGTATTGGGATATAACCAATTATCAATGTTGTGGTAGTTTCAGGTGAAAAGCAAAGGGACTCAGCCATACATACACATGTATCTGTTCTCCTTCAAATCCCCCTCCCATCCAGGTTGGCACTCTGCTCAGTGTTATGGGCTATTTTTATGTCAACTGAACACTTTCCTATATGTTTTACCAGTTTTAGCTATGACTGTTTTCATTTTTCATACATACTCTCATAGCACTCGACTGATGCGCATCCTCATCAAATGGATCTATTACATTTCTGTATGTACATGTCTGCTTCCTCATACAATGTTGTGGTAGTTTCAGGTGAAAAGCAAAGGGACTCAGCCATACATACACATGTATCTGTTCTCCTTCAAATCCCCCTCCCATCCAGGTTGGCACTCTGCTCAGTGTTATGGGCTATTTTTATGTCAACTGAACACTTTCCTATATGTTTTACCAGTTTTAGCTATGACTGTTTTCATTTTTCATACATACTCTCATAGCACTCGACTGATGCGCATCCTCATCAAATGGATCTATTACATTTCTGTATGTACATGTCTGCTTCCTCACTTAGCCATAAATGCCTCGAGAGTATATCTGAATCTCTCTTGGGGACTGACACAGGGCAATGAATATGTTGAATAAATATTTACAGAATCATTATTGAAAAAAAAGTTGCACTCGCATAGGAAAAGTAGAAAATAGGATAATAAAACTAAAGAAAATGAAAATTCCAAAATCTCTGACTAGAAGAAAATACTCTTTTTATGCGTGTCATTATGTATTTGTCAGATGTTATATTTATGTGTATGTTATAAAAGGATTCAGAGTATGGATACTGTTTTATAAATTGTGTTTAAATCTTTAACATACTGTTTTTCCATTATTACTCCACAAATTCTGCAAAAGTCACAGTCAACACATACATGTTATTCTACAAAATTTATGCNAGAGTTGGACTGTGAAGAAGGCTGAGCGCTGAAGAATTGATGCTTTTGAACTGTGGTGTTGGAGAAGACTCTTGAGAGTCCCTTGGACTGCAAGGAGATCCAACCAGTCCATTCTGAAGGAGATCAACCCTGGGATTTCTTTGGAAGGAATGATGCTCAAACTGAAGCTCCAGTACTTTGGCCACCTTATGCGAAGAGTTGACTTATTGGAAAAGACCCTGATGCTGGGAGGGATTGGGGGCAGGAGGAGAAGGGGACGACCGAGGATGAGATGGCTGGATGGCATCACGGACTCAATGGATGTGAGTCTGAGTGAACTCTGGGAGTTGGTGATGGACAGGGAGGCCTGGCGTACTGCAATTCATGGGGTCACAAAGAGTCGGACACGACTGAGACTGAACTGAACTGAAGGAGATAAAAGAACGTACAAAGAAAATTATAAGACACTGATGAAAGAAATAAAAGATGACATAAACAGATGGAGAGTATTCCATGTTCCTGGGTAGGAAGAATCAATATTGTGAAATTACTATAGTACCAAATGCAATCTACAGAATCAATGTGATCCCAAACACATCAAATTACCAATGGAATATTTCACAGGACTAAAACAACAACCACAAAAAAATTTACAACTCATATGGAAACACAAAAGACCCTGAATAACCAAAGTAATCTTAAGAAGAATGGATCTGGAGGAATCAACCTTCAGGACTTCAGATCATACTGCAAAGCTACGGTCATCAAGACAGTAAGGTAGTGGCACAAAAACAGATATATAGACCAATGGAACAAGATAGAAAGCCCAGAAATAGACCCATACATATATGGATAACGGGCTTCCCTGGTGGCTCAGAGGTTAAAGCGTCTGCCTCCAATGCGGGAGACCTGGGTTCGATCCCTGGGTCGGGAAGATCCCCTGGAGAAGGAAATGGCAAACCACTCCAGTATTCTTGCTTGGAGAATCTCATGGACTGAGGAGCCTGGTGGGCTGTAGTCCATGGGGTCACAAAGAGTCGGACATGACTGAATGACTTTACTTACTTACTTACTTATATATGGATAACTTATTTTTGGCAAAGGAGGCAAGAATATACAACGGAGCGGAGTTAGCCTCTTTAATAAATGGTGCTGTTAAAACTGGACAGCTACATGTAAAAGAATGAAATTAGAACACTTCCTAACACTATATGCAAAGATAAACTGAATATGGATTGAAGGCCTGAATCTAAGACCAGAAACTATAAAACTCTTAGAGAAAAACATAGGCAGAACACTCGACGACATAAATCAAAGCAAGATCCTCTATGACCCACTTCCTAGAATAATGGTAATAAAAACCAAATATAAACCAGTGGGACCTGATTAAATTTAAAAGCTTTTGCACAGCAAGGTGAAAAGACAACCCTCAAAATGGGAGAAAATAATAGAAAATGAAACAGCTGAAAGGGATTAATTTCTGAAATATACAGGCAGTTGATGCAACTCAATACCAGGAAAACAAATACCCCAATCCCAAAATGGGAAAAAGACCTAAACAGACATTTCTCCAAGAAGATATATAGATGGTTAACAAACACATGGAAAGGTGCGCCACATTACTCATTAAAGAAATGCAACTCAAAACCAGAATGAGATATCACCTCATGCAGGTCAAAATGGCCATCATCAAAGAGTCTATAAGCAATAAATGCTGGAGAGGGTGTGGAGAAAAGGGAACACTCTTGCACTGTTGGTGGCAATGAAAATTGATACAGCCACTATGGAAAATGGTATGGAGATTACTTAAAAAAACAAGGAATAAAACCATCATCAATTCAATTAAGTTCAGTCACTCAGACGTGTCCAACTGTTGCAGCCCCATGGAATGCAGTACACCAGGATTCTCCGTCCATCACCAACTCCCGGAGTTTACCCAAACTCATGTCCACTGAGTCAGTGATGCATCCAACCATCTCATCCACTGTCATCCCCTTCTCCTCTCACTCTCAACCATTCCCAGCATCAAGGTCTTTTCAAATGAGTCAGTTCTTCGCATCAGGTGGCCAAAGTATTAGAGTTTCAGCTTCAACATCAGTCCTTCCAATGAATATTCAGGACTGATTTCCTTTAGTATGGACTGGTTGGATCTCCTTGCAGTCCAAGGACTATCAAGAGTCTTCTCTAACACCAGGGTTCAAAAGCATCAAATCTTCAGTGCTCGTCTTTCTTTATATTTCAACTCTCACATCCATATATGACTACTGGAAAAACCATAGCCTTGAAGACAGATCTTTGTTAGCAAAGTAATATATCTGCTTTTTAATATACTGTCTAGGTTGTTCATAACTTTTCTTTTAAGGAGGAAGCATCTCTTAAATTCATGGCTTCTGTCACCATGTGCAGTGATTTTGGAGCACCAAAAAATAAAGTCTATCACTGTTTCCACTGATTCCCCATCTATTTGCCATGAAATGATGGGACCAGATCCAGGATCTTAGTTTTCTGAATGTTGAGCTTTAAGTCAATTTTTTCACTCCTCTTTTACTTTCATCAAGAGACTCTAGTTCTTCTTCACTTTTTGCCATAAAGGTGGTGTCATCTGCATATCTGAGGTTATTAATATTTCTCCCAGCAACCTTGATTCCAGACTGTGATTCATCCAGCCCAGCATTTCTCATGATGTACTCTGCATAGAATTTAAATAGGCAGGGTGACAATATACAGCCATGACATACTCCTTTCCCTATTTAGAACCAGTCTGTTGTTCCACGTCCAGTTCTAACTGTTCCTTCCTGACCTGCAAACAGATTTCTCAGGAGGCAGGTCAGGTTCTCTGGTGTCCCCATCTCTTGAAGAATTTTCCACAGCTTGTTGTGATCCACACAGGCAAAGGCTTTGGCATAGTCAATAACGTAGAAATAGATGTTTTTCTGGAACTCTCTTGCTTTTTTGATGATCCAGTGGATGTTTGCAATTTGATCTCTGGTTCCTCTGTCTTTCTAAAACCAGCTTGAATATCTGCAATTCATGATTCACATATTGTTGATGCTTGGCTTGGGGAATTTTGAGCATTACTTCACTAGCATGTGAGATGAGTACAATTAAGTGGTAATTTGAGCATTCTTTGCCATTGCCTTACTTTGGGACTGGAATGAAAACTGACCTTTTCCAGTCCTATGGCCACTATGGAGTTTTCCAAATTTGCTGGCATATTGAGTGAAGCACCTTCACAGCATCATATTTTAGGATTTGAAATAGCTCAACTGGGATTCCATCACTTCCACTAGTTGTTCATAGTGATGCTTCCTAAGGCCCACTTGACTTCACATTCCAGGATGTCTGACTCTAGGTGAGTGATCACATCATTGTGATTATCTTGGTCATGAAGATATTTTTTGTATAGTTTTTCTGTGTATTCTTGCCACCTCTTCTTAATATCATATGCTTCTGTTAGGGCCATACCATTTCCATCCTTTATTGTGTTCATCTTTGAGTGAAATATTCCCTTATATCGCTAATTTTCTTGAAGAGAGCTCTAGTCTTTCCCATTCTGTTGTTTTCCTCTATTTCTTTGCACTGATCACTGAGGAAGGCTTTCTTATCTCTCCTTGTTATTCTTTGGAACTCTGCATTCAGATGGGTATATCTTTCCTCTTTTCCTTTGCTGTTTGTTTCTCCTCATTTCTCAGCTATTTGTTAGGCTTCCTCAGATAGTCAGTTTGATTTTTTGCATTTCTTTTTCTTGGGTCTTGATCCATGACTCCTGTACAGTGTCATGAACCTCCATCCATAATTCATGAGGCACTCTATTAGATCTAGTCCCTTAAATCTATTTCTCACTTCCCCTGTAAAAATGCAAGGGATTTGATTTAGGTCATATCTGAATGGTCTAGTGGTTTTCCCTACTTTCTTCAATTTCCATCTGAATTTGGCAATAAGAAGTTCATTATCTGAGCCACAGTCAGCTCCTTGTCTTGTTTTTGCTGACTTTATAGAGCTTCTCCACCTTTTGCTGCAAAGAATATAATCAATCTGATTTTTGTGTTGACCATCTGGTGATGTCCATGTGTAGAGTCTTCTTTTGTGTTATTGAAAGAAGGTGTTTGCTATGACCAGTTCATTCTCTTGGCAAAACTCTGTTAGCCTTTGCCCTGCTTTATTCTGGACTCCAAGGCCAAATTGGAGAACACCTGTTACTCCAGGTGTTTCTTGAATTCCTACTTTTGCATCCCAGTCCTCTATAATGAAAATGACATGTTTTGGGGGTGTTAGTTCTAGAAGGTCTTGTATGTCTTCATATACCGCTCGACTTCAGCTTCTTTAGCATACTGGTCAGGGCATAGACTTGGATTACTGTGATATTGAATGGTTTGCCTTAGAGAAGAACAGAGATAATTCTGTCATTTTTGAAATGCATCCAAGTACTGCATTTTGGACTCTTTTGTTGATCATGATGGCTATTTCATTTCTTCTAAGGGATTCTTGCCCACAGTAGTAGATATAATGGTCATCTGAGTTAAATTCACCCATCCAGTCCATTTTAGTTTGCTAATCATTTCACATATGATATTATACATGTTTCAATGCCATTCTTCCAAATCATCCCACTCTCACCCTCTCCCACAGAGTCAAAAATACGTTCTATGCATCTGTGTCTCTTTTGTTGTCTCGCATACAGGCTGACTGTGGTTTTTAGCCTGTCTGACCTCTGATGGAGAATTATAAGAAACATATGGAAGCTTCCTGATGGGAGAGACTGACTGAGGGGGAAATTGGGTCTTGTTCTGATGGTAGGACCATGCTCAGTTAATCTTTTATCCAATTTTCTGTTGATGGATGGAGCTGTGTTCCCTCCCTGCTATTTACCTGGGACCAAACTATGGTAGAGGTAATTTATTTATTTATGGGGCAGCAATGGAGAAACGGAAACAGAGAATAGACTTATGGACATGGGGAAAGGGTGATATATATGGAAAAAGTAATGTGGAAACTCACAATACCATATGTAAAATATATAGCCAATGGGAATTTGCTGTATGGCTCAGGAAACTCAAATAGCAGCTCTGTGTCAACCTAGAGGGGTGAAATGGGGAGGGAGACAGGAGGGAGGTTCAAAAGGGAGGGGATATATGTATACCTATGACTGATTCATGTTGAGGTTTGAAAGAAAACAAAATTCTGTAAAGCAATTATCCTTCAATAAAAAAAAAAAAAATCCTTCTTCTTTTTTCTTCAATAGTGGTGAAAATCCAAGAAAATATATGTACACTTACAGATGATTCATGTTGATATATGTCAGAAAGCAGCACAATATTGTAAAGAAACCAAGAAAATGAGGTTGAATGAAACAGCATTTATAATATAAAGGCTTGACTGTCTTCCCAATTAGCTGCTTACCATAATGTTTCAAGAATAAGCAAGATATATAAAGATAATCAGTGAAATTTCTCCTCTGCAGGCTATTTTTAAATGACTTTGATTCTAAAATTGGTCAGTGTGATGAACTTGTATTATAACATCAAAAATATATTTCTTATATATCCCTATTATATAAAGAAGCAGGAAAGATGTTGCAGAAATGAAAGTATTTACATTGCTGAAGCCTATAACTTGTGTTGGATATGAAATGAAGATACAGTAGTTGACTGGGGAAACAGTGTATGATAACAATTCTAGATTTTTAAATTAAAAAAATGCTCACAAATTTAATTAGCAGTTTGTAACAGCTTTCAATACTATTTTAGTTTCTGTTCTTAGATATAGTCATTGTTGTTGTTTAGTCATTAAGTCATATCTGACTCTTTGCAACCCCATGGATTGTAGCCCTCCAGGCTCCTCTGTCCACGGGATTTCCCAGTGGGTTACCATTTCCTTTTCTGGGGCATCTTCCTGACCCAGGAATCAAACCCACATCTCTTGAATTACCAGGTGTATTCTTTACCACTGAGCCACCAGAAAAGCCCAAGATACAGTTATCACAAGGATGTAATTTACCTTAAAGAAGTGTTATCTGTATAGTTAATGTCTAAAATGGGTCTATAATTGAATATACTGGGATCTGTCTAAACTTGTGTATCCCAAAATGTGAAAGATACCCAGTCAATCTCAGTCCCTCCCTCTTGTGCTCTCTTTCCTTCTCCTTCATGTCATTAAGATTTGCTGCATGATTCAGAGAACTCAAATCTGGTGTTGTGTGACAACCTAGAGGGAATGGGATGGGGTGGGAAATGGATGGGGTATTCTAGTGAGAGGGGACATATGTATATCTATGGATGATTCATATTAATGTATGGCAGAAAGCAACAAAATATTGTAAAGCAATTATCCTCCAATTAAAAATAAAGTTTAAAAAAGAACGGATAAAGAAACTTGTGTAGGTCTGGTCCAAGATAAATAGTTTAGTAAAGTACTGGTATATATTTCTGGTAACATCTCTACATATCATGTTCATATGCAGAGTTTATAAACAACTGAATTTTGGGTTTTTCTTTTGTGTGTGTATGCTTGGTCAGTCTAATCAAGAGTAAAATGCTCAGACTGACTCTTCTACTGAATGGTACTTATTATTTCCCACCTTCTAAATGTTCAAAATTCAGTCTTTCCAAACTGCTTGTGATTTTATCTTTTGAATCTTGTATTACTTTTATAAATTTTATTTTTGCCTTTGTCATAGTAAAATGTTCAACACGTTGATTTTCCTTTCTGTAGATATGGCATTAATATCAGTTGCTCTGTGGCAAATAAACCTGGCAAATAACCTCAGATAAACTTGGAGTTTATCTCAAGAGAGGCCTAGAGCCATGGTGTTCACCATGGCCAAACTTGATTGAAATGAACTAATTAATGATTAATTTAACCCTCCACTATAGTCTGAGAGATCAGATGCCCTGCTAAACCAGCTTGTTAATGTTATTTATAGAAAATAAACACATTTATGATTTTTACATGGTTTCCATTATCATGCCTTATGTGTATGCACGCTCAGTCACATCCAACTCTCTGTGACCTCATGAACTGCAGCCTGCCAGGCTCCTCTGTCTATGGAATTTTCCAGGCAAGAATACTGGAGTTGGTTGCCACTTCCTACTCCAGGTAAATCTTCCCAATCCAGGGATCAAACCTGCATCTTTTACATCTCTTGCATTGGCAGGTGCATTCTTTACCAGTGCTTGGTTTCTAAGTGGTCATGAAGCCTGATGGTGGCTATATGATACACTAAGAGACCTCTCCTTGTTTAGGATTGTGATGCCTTGAAATCAAGACATTATGCATGTGTCTGGATGTTTGGAAGACAGAGTGCATTCTGTGTCATTGAGAACAGGTCCTTGTAACACAACAGGAAGTATTGGGCTTCTCTGAGATTTGTCTATGCTCTATTTTTTTGCTATACTACATTCTTTTTCTTTATTAAAACCTTATAATAATATACCCTGTGGAACTTCATGAATCCCTCTAGTTATCTGACTGTGTCATTGTTGCCTCTTGTATTTAAGTAAAATTTGCAGGATAATTATGTGCATAAGTTATTCTTCTGCTTAGTAAATATCTCATTTTTTCTGAACTGTGCTGATAAAAAATAAATCTCATTGCTTTCATATACATTTGTTATGAACAGTTGAGGGCAGAACCTATTAAAGGAGATTTTCTATTCTGCAGAGGCTATCAGCATCTACAGTATTTGGCACCTTTGTATCAAGAGGTTTCAGGAAAGGTTGGAAGATCTGTAAAGGCCAAATTATAAAAATAGCTGAAAGATAAGACTGGTGTCTTTCTTGTAGTACATCTAGCATCACCATTTAAATCCTTACCACATGTATTTTGTATTGCTAGTAAGGTGAAGATCATCATGGTCCTGATACATCAATACACTTTTGTACTTTTGTCTTGTGAATAAGTAGAGGTAATATATACGTGTATCCATATGTATATAGTGTTAGTCACTTAGTCAGTCTTTACAACCGCATGGACTGTAGCCCATCAGGCTCCTTTGTCCATGAAATTCTCCAGGCAAGGATACTAGAGTGAGTATCCATGGGTAGCCATTCCCTTCTCCAGGGGATCTTCCTGACCCAAGGACTGAACCTGGGTTTTCTGCATTGCAGGCAGATTCTTTACCACCAGAGATTTTGTATTCTTCTGAGCCGCCAGGGAAGCCCGTTTATGTATATCAGTTCAGTTCAGCTCAGTCACTCAGTCATGTCCGACTCTTTGCGACCCCATGAATCGCAGCACGCCAGGCCTCCCTGTCCATCACCAACTCCCGGAGATCACTCAGACTCACGTCCATCGAGTCAGTGATGCCATTCAGCCATCTCATCCTCTATTGTCCCCTTCTCCTGCTCCCAATCTCTCCCAGCATCAGAGTCTTTTCCAATGAGTCAACTCTTCGCATGAGGTGGCCAAAGTACTGGAGCTTCAGCTTTACCATCATTCCTTCCAAAGAAATCCCAGGGTTGATCTCCTTCAGAATGGACTGGTTGGATCTCCTTGCAGTCCAAGGGACTCTCAAGAGTCTTCTCCAACATCACAGTTCAAAAGCATCAATCTTTGGCGCTCAGCTTTCTTCACAGTCCAACTCTCACTTCCATAAATGACCACAGGAAAAACCATAGCCTTGATAGACGGTTTATGTATATAGAGGTAAGTATATGTATATGAGGTAAAGAACCCACCTGCCAATGCAGGAGAGGCAAGAGACACAGGTTTGATCCCTGGGTCAGGAAGATTTCCTGGAGCAGGGCATGGGAACCCACTCCAGTATTAATGCTTGGAGAATATATATTATATAAATAAAATATGTGTATCTCAATACGTTAATAAATAATATACTAATAGATTAATTGCTGTTTTTAGATAAACTATCCCTTAGTTGTAATTTTCTCACAATTGGCTGTGACCTTGAATCAGTTAACATACTGATCTATTAAAGCAACATTTTGCTGTTTCAGCGACATAAATGATTCTCTGCTTATTTACAATAGCCCTCTACAGTCTGCAACCTGTGAATTTTATAACAGAAGCCTGTTTCGAGTAAGCTCCAAATTTGTAGCCTTTTACACAGTCAAATTTCTTTAAAAAATATATTCTTCAAGTAAAATTTAAAGCAAAAGAAAATAATGATTATTTGCACTCTGGTAGCTGTTCTGCCTTTATAAACTGAGTGGTTTCACTGTTTATTATTGTTAAAAAGACCTGTGGGCACCTAAGTATATTTCTGGGGATGCCAAGTTTTTTTCCATGTCAGTGTTAAGTTCTTGGAGGATTGGGAAGGTACAGTGGGCATCCCTCTGGCTATAAGATAAAGATATGTAACCAGTACAACCCATTCGTAGACAGCTGAAAATGACACTCCAGCATGTGTGGGTAATCATGACTTCAGCTGAAAAGATTTCTTACATCCTTACATTTCTTACATCTTACATAATAAGAAATCCTTTTAATGCAATTATTACAATGTTAAATTCCTGTGCCTATGAACCCCTTTGCAGAATTAACTTATAAACAAAGTCAGTTTGAGAGCTAACGTGGAACTCAGAAATTTTCAAGAAACACAGAAACATTAGAGGGGCATGAATAATTTTTGTCTGGCAGAATTCAGCATGAATTAAAATGTAATAGAAATTCTCTTAATTTGAGAAAGATGTATCACCAATAGATGCTTTGGTGGTGGTTTAGTCACTCAGTCATGTCCAACTCTTGAGACCCCATGGACTGTATAGTTCTCTATCCATGGGATTCTCCAGGCCATAATACTCTAGTAGGTTGCCATTTCTTTCTCCAGAGTATCTTCCCAACCCAGGAATTGAACCCAAGTCTCCTGCATTGCAGGCAGACTCTTTACCAACTTAGCTACGAAGGAAGCCCCTAGATACCCTGGGTTGTACTAACAGGTAGAGATCAAAACTGTCTCACTGTCCCTTGAGGTTGAATATTACTCTTCAAAAGTTTTTTGTATGCCAAAGAAAGATCATCATTTGTTTCCAAATGTCAACCAAACATTTCTTTTTTCTTTTCTAAACCTTGTCAGCTTAGATTTATATACTACTCTTCTCTCCAAAATATTGATGGCAAACTCATTTTCCTCTACATTTTTGGACTGAAAATTTACCTAAATCTTCTCTTTTTTTATTGTTTATCTCACCAGATGTATAGATATGGGTGTTTCTTATTTGTTTTTTTAATTTGAATATTAACATTTTATTATTTTCTTATAGAATCTATAATTCTTTTTATTTTTGTTATTTTTAGTCCCCATCTATTTTTGTAATAAGCACTCTAAGAAAGTTGGTCAAATATTTTTAGTAGTCTTTCAAGACCAACCTACTAGGTAAACTTTCATGTTCTTTCTTATTCTAGTTAAGGACCCCTGACATTTCCTGTGTTAATGATTATGTCATGTAAATTATTTCATTTATCTGAATCCAAGCTAATTTTCTATCTTTTTTTCTGGATTCTCATTCATCCACTTGTATCCACACACATATAATTCCTTAAAAACCACTAAGACATTTCTTGGGTTATTTAAACATTTGGAAAATCTATACTCTTGAATAGTTAGAAAATTTGTATTAATCTTTTGAAGTCTAGGGAAATAAAGCTGAATATTTTAAGCTTTCCAAGATAATCATAAGGATATATATATTTTTTATATTCTCATGGCATATATCTATGGACAATTATAGTTGATTCTAATGCTAAATTAATAGATAAAATTTATTGAATATTTATGTATTAAACACAAAAAAGCATTATCTGTTTTTAATTTTAAAAAATAGCATTGCTGAATAGGTAAACTTACTATGTGTTTAAGTGGTAATGCTACCATTTTAATCTAGGTTTATCTGATTTTTAAGAATCCTGTACATTGTCCCTAAGTAACAGCTCCTATTACACGTTATTTGAAAACTTATTTCAATAGACTGAAGTAAACTAAAACCCTGGAGCACACATCTTATCTATTATGGTTAAGAACTACTATTTTCTAAATATTGCTGGCAGATATCTTATATTTAATAATTAACAAATGAATGAAAAAAACAATGTAATTAATTTGAGTAGTACCAGAGAAAAAATTGAGTACTTCATTTGAAAAAAAATTATGCAATATTTAATTATAACATCAAAAGTTATATATAAGTATAATTGTGTTTTTTCCAAGATTCTACATTAATGCACAACATTATTTTCTTAGGTAATAAATTCCTGTCCATAAAATATTTTAAAATTGTTATTGAAACCATGAATTATTCCAGTCATTAACTAGAAGATTAGACAGACAAAGAAGCAGGACAGTATATGCTTAGCAATGTAAAACTGAGATCTTAACCATTTATTATCTGATAATAAATACTTAAACAAATAATCTGATACTTTTCAAAGAAAAAAAAAACAAAAAACAAAAATAGTTTCAAAAGCCTATGTATGTTCCAAGTTGTGAAATTTCCCTCCACTCAACTAAATTTCTCCTGAACTTTCAAATCTTCAAATGGGATTTCTTCCTGTGCTCAGCTGTCGAGAAATTTGCAGTATAGCATTATACAGCTGTCAGATTCCACCCACGGGACCTGATTTGGCAGTTTACACAAGCAATACTTCTACTGACACTAGGGCCAGTTACCATTTTTAGCATTTGTTGAGAATGAAGAAAAGAATTGCTTCATTTGGAAAAATCTTCTTAGAAATTCTTCTACACATGAAAAGAGAAAATTTTAAAGTAATCAACTAAGCTTTTCAAAGTACATTTTAGAAAATCAAAACCCAGAACACATTAACTGCAAAAAATTTATGAAAATACTAAAGATAATTTTATATTATACCTTATGTGCTTAGTCACTCAGCTGTCTGACTTTTTTTGATCCCATGTACTTAGCCTGCCAGGCTCCTCTGTCCATGGGGATTCTCCAGGAAACAAAAATGGAGTGGGTTGCCATGCCCTCCTCCAGTGGATCTTTCCAACTCAAGGATCAAACCTGCATATCCTGCGTCTTCTGCATAGCAGGCAGATTCTTAATGCACAACTTTAAGAGAAAATGATGAGTTAGCAACCTTATAAGAAACCTCTACTCAAACTTAAAATCAGTCTTTACATTCAAAGGGCTTCCCTGGTGGCTCAGACAGTAAAGCATCTGCCTGCAATGTAGGAGACCCAGGTTCAATCCCTGGGTCGGGAAGATCCCCTGGAGAAGGACATGGCAACCCACTCCAGTACCACTGCCTGAAAAATTCCATGGACTGAGGAACCTGATAGGCTACAGTCCATGGGATCACAAAGAGTCGGACACACTGAGCAAATTCTCTTCACTTCATTTTACATTCAAATCAATGTGAGCAGGATTATGAAACTATTAATAAATGTTAACAATTAGAGAAAGAAATAAGTTTTCAATATAAAAGCTTTGCAGGGAAGTATCAATTCTGAGAATAAAGTGTAGTGGGTTTATCACACAGCAGTTACATTACATTGACTTGAGAAGATTAGCTGATGAAAGATCAGTAGTATCCTTCTCCTTACTTCCTCTGACTTGGAGAAGTAGTAGATCAGGCCAAAGTAGAAACTGAACGTATCCATTGCCAAAGATAGTGAACAAGATGCTGGGGAGTTTGTCCACAATCAAAGTGAGTATGGTGCACTCTCCTGTTCATACTGAAAAGGCCTAGTGAAGAGGCAGATTGCTTGCTATTCACTGCCAACACCCTAGTCAATGAGACATCTAGTCTACATTCCATCAGCATTAGATAGATAGCAGGCAGCCTTTCCTTCCAATGGAATACACTTAAAAGAGTCAGTTCAGTTCAGTTCATTTCAGTCGCTCAGCCATGTCCGACTCTTTGCAACCCCATGAATTGCAGCACACCAGGCCTCCCTGTCCATCTCACCATCTCCCAGAGTTCACTCAAACTCATGTCCATTGAGTATGTGATGCCATCCAGCCATCTCATCCTTGGTTGTCCCCTTCTCCTCCTGCTCCCAATCCCTCCCAGCATCAGGGTCTTTTCCAATGAGTCAACTCTTCGCATGAGGTGGCCAAAGTACTGGAGCTTCAGCTTTAGCATCATTCCTTCCAAAGAAATCCCAGGGCTGATCTCCTTCAGAATGGACTCGTTGGATCTCCTTGCAGTCCAAGGGACTCTCAAGAGTCTTCTCCAACACCACAGTTCAAAAGCATCAACTCTTCGGTGCTCAGCCTTCTTCACAGTCCAACTCTCACATCCATACATGACCTCTGGAAAAACCATAGCCTTGACTTGCCTTAGTCGGCCAAGTAATGTCTCTGCTTTTGAATATGCTATCTAGGTTGCTCATACTTTTCTTCCAAGGAGTAAGCATCTTTTAATTTCATGGCTGCAATCACCATCTGCAGTGATTTTGGAGCCCAAGAAAACCAAGTCTGACACTGTTTCCACTGTTTCCCCATCTATTTCCCATGAAGTGATGAATGTTGAGCTTTAAGCCAACTTTTTCACTCTCCTCTTTCACTTTCAGCAAGAGGTTTTTTAGCTCCTCCTCACTTTCTGCCATAAGGGTGGTGTCATCTGCATATCTGAGATTATTGATATTTCTCCCAGCAATCTTTATTCCAGCTTGTGTTTCTTCCAGTCCAGCGTTTCTCATGATGTATTCTGCAAAGAAGTTAAATAAGCAGGGTGACAATATACAGCCTTGATGTACTCCTTTTCCTATTTGGAACCAGTCTGTTGTTCCATGTCCAGTTCTAACTGTTACTTCCTGACCTGCATATAGATTTCTCAAGAGGCAGGTTAGGTGATCTGGTATTCCCATCTCTTTCAGAATTGGTTGCCATTAATATAGTCATCTCCTTGTAGTCTGAATACAAATCCAAGAACTGTAAGACCTTTTAGGAGTACTAGTAACAAAAAAGCAAAGATTCAAGATTAAAAGAATAAAACAACATCAGAACCCACATGCCCAGCCTTGCCATCCCCTTTACAATACCTAGAATAGCCTTTCCCCTTCCCAAGTCTGATCCTCTCCAGTCTTGACCTAGGCCCCAACTCTCTGAAATACTTAAGAGATTTCAACTCTTTAAAGTATCTCCTTTCCTTATTTAATAATTAATTTCCCCCTCAGTTGCATTACTCTCCTCTACAAGCACACTGCAATATTTTTTATGATAAAGCAAAAAACTCCCTTGAATATCTTATCTTCTGGGCAAATACTCAGTTTCAATTTACAACGAACTTTGTGAGAAGCTTGCTTGATTCCTATTCTTCAAACAGTGCCATCAGGCTTTTGTACCACATGTTTCAAAAGCCATCAATTAGATCTGCCTTTCCAGACTCAAGTCTATTAGAACTTGAAGACTGAAAACATCTAGCTAGATAGGCACAGGCAGTGAATATACCCAGAAAATAGAGGCAAAGTGAAAAAAAAAAAAAAAAAGCTCAATCGTGTCCGACTGTGACCCTGTGGACTGTAGCCCACCAGTCTCCTCTGTCAATGGAATTCTGCATCAAAAGAATGCTGGAATGGGTAGACATTCCCTTTTCCAAGGAAGTGGTGGCCTAAACTATGCCCGTCTTGTCTGGTGTTGTTTATGTAGTTTCCTGGTGGCTGCTGCAGCTCTTGCTTCCTCCATGACAGCTAATTCCTATGTCAGTCCATGCACTGGAGCACCAAAGGAGAGCTGTTACTCAGAGGAGAAACTGCTCTTCTTTGATACTCATGTCTTAGTGTGTTTACTACTCATGAAGCAGAAATGCACCTTCATTTGAGTGGATCATATATGACAAACAAGGATGTCATCTACAAAGATGTGATCCTCAAAATGCAGCTGATGGCTCCTCAGAAAATGTCTGAGATTGCTACTCGGAAAACAGATATTATTATTTTGGAGAACAGTAATTTTTTAGCCCACAAAGCAGAAAATAAAAAAGAAAAAAATAAAACCTAATGACACTAATTAAAGCATCAAGTAATAGATGAAGTGATCAAAGTTTAAAATAGATGCCGCCCCCCAAAAAAAAATTCAAATTCAATCTAGGAAAGAGTTGTTTTAAAAAGAAAAATATGGTATTCACTGAATGAAAGGAAGGTACATAAAATTAGGAAAATATTGGTAGCATTAGATGCCCAGCAAGATAGTGCCTCAACAGACAGGAATGACACTGAGAACACTGGCCTTAAAACCTTGTAGGTTCTTGCAAACTTTATAATACTAAATATTCACCAACCTGTATTTACATGCTTATTGCTGACTCTGAGATTTTATTAGTTATGGATATAGTATAGTTCCTATTTTTAAAAATCTAAATGCTTAAAAGTAAAATACTGTCTTTTGCCCATTCATTTCAATTTAAATTTGCTATTTTATGCCTATTGTTTACTTTATGCAAATTATGGGTATATAACCAATGAAAAGATGTCATGAAACTTATAACAATCTGTCTTTTCTGTTTGGTTGACTTCATAATGCTGAATGTTGCTGGACAATGTTCAGCTGCACAATGAACTTTATTTCCCCCATGATGTGCTGCAATAGTAAATATTTGTATTATATCCTGCAATTTAACATAATTTGCACATATAGGCTTTTGGTGCTTCATTTTAAAGACAGTGCTTTTTAATGTATGAATTACACACTAACAAGAACTCCAAACTCTTTTACCCAACCCCTAACATCAGCTGTTCCCTGTACAACATTTTTGGTTTCAGGGTATTTTGTTTCAACTAAGCTGGTTGGTGTAATGATACATCAGGACTTCTGCAACCAGAGTAGTTTTTCCCTCAGTGTCCTAGTAAATTATTTTTATGGTTTCTTTTTGTGTGCCTTCCAGTAAAAAAGTTTCTAAATGATTTTGCCTAATAAAATATTCAAGCTTAAGAGCTTTTGCACAATGAAAGAACTCATCAATAAAATGGCCAAATCTATGGACTGGGAGAAAATATTTGTAAATGATACATCTGATAAGGAGTTAATATCTCAAATATATAAAGAGCTCATACAACTCAATATAAAAAATAACAAGCAACCTAATTTGGAACATGGGCAGAAGACTTAAATAGAATTTTTTTTTTTTTTTAATCAATACAGATGTCAAGAGGGACAAGAAAAGGTGGTCAATATCACTAATAGTTAGGGAAATGGAACTACAATGAGATATCACATCACACCTGTCATAAAGGCTATTTTCAAAAAGACAGCAAATAACCAATGTTGACAGGGATGTGGAAATGGAGAAAAGGGAACCCTCATACACTGCTAGTGGGAATGTAAATTGGTGAGGACACGATGTAAAACAGTATAGAGGTTCCTCAAAATAATAAAAACAGAATTATCATATGATGCAACAACTCCACTCCTGGGCATTAGTAATGGAGAATTTTATGTTAATTCTTTTAAAACATAAATTTCTAAATTCCATATATATGTGTAAGTATACTGTATTGATGTTTTTCTTTCTGGCTTACTTCACTCTGTATAATCGGCTCCAGCGTCATCCACCTCATTAAAACTGATTCAAATGTATTCTTTTTAATAGCTGAGTAATACTCCATTGTGTATATGTACCACAGCTTTCTTATCCATTCATCTGCTGATGGACATCTAGGTTGCTTCCATGTCCTGGCTATTACAAACAGTGCCGCGATGAACATTGGGGTACACGTGTCTCTTTCAATTCTGGTTTCCTCGGTGTGTATGCCCAGCAGTGGGAAAAGCCAGAAAGAAAAACATCAATACAGTATACTTACACATATATATGGAATTTAGAATGATGGTAATGATAAACCTGTACGCAAGACAGCAAAAGAGACACAGTTGTATAGAATGGCCTTTTGGACTCTGTGGGAGAGGAAGAGGGTGGGATGGGTTGGCAGAGTGGCAATGTAACATGTGTGATATCATAAGCGAAACGAATTGCCAGTCCAGGTTTGATGCAGGATGCAGGATGCTAGGGACTGATGCACGGGGATAATCCAGAGAGAGGGTGTGGGGCGGGAGGGTGGAGGTGGGGGTCGGGATTGGGAGTTCATGTACACTCATGGCTAATTCATGTCAATGTGTAACAAAACGAATACAGTATTGTAAAGCAAAACAAACTAAAAAATAAAAATTAATTAAAATTTAAAAAAAAAAACATAAATTTCTTTTTCCTATCAATGATTTTAGTGCTATGCCTACTGTCCATTTGTGAAATTATACATACACCAGAGGCTTCCCTGGTGACTCAGACAGTTAACAGTCTGAAGTGCAGGAGACTCAGGTTCGATCCCTGGGTCAGGAAGCTCTCCTGAAGAAGGAATTAGCTACCCACTCTTATATTCTTGCCTGGACAGAAAATTCCATGGAAAGAAAATCCTGGAAGACTATAGTCCACGGGGTTGCAAAGAGTGGGACAAGACTGAGTGACTTCCCCTTTCACTTTCCCTACTGTCTATTTGTGAAATTATACACTAAAACTTTGTGAATCTTGGTAAATGGCTACACAAAATAACAAAGTTCTTGCTGAGCTACTCTGCCTTACAAGGATTCAGATTATCTAAACAGTAGGCAACAGCATCAAGAAGGCAAAAGACAAAAACATTTGCAACAGCTTTGATCAAGCCATGTGAGGAAATAGCCAGAGCTCCCTGGTGGCAAAGCGTCTGCCTCCAATGCGGGAGACGCAGGTTCGATCCCTGGGTCGGGAAGATCCCCTGGAGAAGGAAATGGCAATCCACTCCAGTATTCTTGCCTGGAGAATCCCATGGACAGAAAAGCCTAGTACATTACAGTCCACGGGGTCTCAAAGAGTCGGACACGACTGAGCACTTCACCTTCACCTTCACCTTTAATATTTAAAATATCTCTTTCAGACATGAATGAAAAAAATCATTACCAAATGCCTAAAACAGTTTATCTGGTGGATAAATATATTTGTGTTTCCATTTCATCAGGGAGTCAGTCTTCATTCTGGCTGAGGGCTCCTTTAACTGATATTTCTCTTCCTTCAACCTGTCTCGCAATCCCTATCTTTTTTAAGCTGCATTAACAGCTTTTACACTCCTACTGCTTCATTAATAATCATGACCTGTTTGTGTGTTTCAGGGAGGAGAAAATTTTACCCTAAGTTTTAGATTCTTCTGGGTGGTCTAAAAATTAAATTGACATGAGACACATTAACAGATAAAAATCAAACAAAAATTTAAACACAAGAGTAATATTCAGGAAAAGGGAGTAACTTGCCAAAATGTTTGAGGAATTAACTTTAAATACTTTCCTCTGCTAAAAACAAAACAACAACAACAACAACAAAAGGTGCTTAAGGTAGAGAGAGTCAATTATGGGAGGTTACCAGGAAAAGCACAGTAAAAATAAAAAGTGTAAAGTTGTTATGTGGATTTAATTCACTGCCTCCTACACTGATAAGAGTTAATAATAAACATTTGGTCATCTTCCTCTTTCTGTTACAGACAGAAACACACTCTTGAAAATGGATTCCTATCTTACGTGTAAGTGACTATTCAGTTCAGTTCAGTCGCTCAGTTGTGTCTGACTCTTTGCAACCCCATGAATCGCAGGATGCCAGGCCTCCCTGTCTATCACCAACTCACAGAGTTCACTCAAACTCATGTCCATCAAGTCAGTGATGCCGTCTAGCCATCTAATCCTCTGTCGTCTCCATCTCCTCCTGCCCCCAATCCCTCCGAGCATCAGAGTCTCTTCCAGTGAGTCAACTTTTTGTATGAGGTGGCCAGAGTACTGGAGTTTCGGCTTTAGAATCATTCCTTCCAAAGAAATCCCAGGGTTGATCTCCTTCAGAATGGACTGGTTGGATCTCCTTGCAGTCCAAGGGACTCTCAAGAGTCTTCTCCAACATCACAGTTCAAAAGCATCAATTCTTCGGCACTCAGCCTTCTTCACAGTCCAACTTTCACATCCATACATGACTACTGGAAAAACCATAGCCTTGACTAGATGGACCTTTGTTGGCAAAGTAATGTCTCTGCTTTTGAATATGCTATCTAGGTTGGTCATAACTTTCCTTTTAAGGAGTAGTGTCTTTCAATTTCATGGCTGCAATCACCATCTGCAGTGATTTTGGAGCCCCAAAAAATAAGGTCTGACACTGTTTCCACTATTTCCCCATCTATTTCCCATGAAGTGATGGGACCAGATGCCATGATCTTCGTTTTCTGAATGTTGAGCTTTAAGCCAACTTTTTCACTCTGCTCTTTCACTTTCATCAAGAGGCTTTTTAGCTCCTCTTCACTTTCTGCCATAAGGGTGGTGTCATCTGCATATCTAAGGTTATTGATATTTCTTCCAGCAATCTTGAGTCCAGCTTGTGCATCTTCCAGCCCAGCATTTCTCATGACATACTCTGAGTATAATTTAAATAAGCAGGGGACAATATACAGCCCTGACATACTCCTTTTCCTATTTGGAATCAGTCTGTTGTTCCATGTCCAGTTCTAACTGTTGCTTCCTGACCTGCATACAGATTTATCAAGAAGCAGGTCAAGTGGTCTGGTATTCCCATCTCTTTCAGAATTTTCCACAGTTTATTGTGATCCACAGAATCAAAGGCTTTGGCATAGTCAATAAAGCAGAAATAGATGTTTTTCTGGACCTCTCTTACTTTTTCGACGATCCAGCAGATGTTGGCAATTTGATCTCTCATTCCTCTGCCTTTCCTAAAACCAGCTTGAATATCTAGAAGTTCACAGTTCATGTATTTTTGAAGCCTGCCTTGGAGAATTTTGAGCATAATTTTCCACAGTTTATTGTGATCCACAGAATCAAAGGCTTTGGCATAGTCAATAAAGCAGAAATAGATGTTTTTCTGGACCTCTCTTACTTTTTCGACGATCCAGCAGATGTTGGCAATTTGATCTCTCATTCCTCTGCCTTTCCTAAAACCAGCTTGAATATCTAGAAGTTCACAGTTCATGTATTTTTGAAGCCTGCCTTGGAGAATTTTGAGCATTACTTTACAAGCATGTGAGATGAGTGCAATTGTGAGGTAGTGTGAGCATTCTTTGGCATTGCCTTTCTTTGGGATTAGAATGAAAACTGACCTTTTCCAGTCCTGTGGCCACTGCTGAGTTTTCCAAATTTGCTGGCATATTGAGTGTAGCACTTTCACAGCATCATCTTTCAGGATTTGAAATAGCTCTACTGGAATTCCATCACCTCTACTAGCTTTGTTCATAGTGATGCTTCCTAAGGCCCACTTGACTTCACATTCCAGGATGTCTGGCTCTAGGTGAGTGATCACACCATTGTGATTATCTGGGTCATGAAGCTCTTTTTTGTACACTTCTCCTGTTATTCTTGCCACCTCTTCTTAATATCTTCTGCTTCTATTAGGTCCATACCATTTCTGTCCTTTATCGAGCCTATCTTTGTACGAAATGTTCCCTTGGTAGTGACTATTACAGAAGTTTAATTCTCACATAATTTCCAGAGTTTGCCCATGTCTGCTGTTACTTAGAAAGTAACCAGTTTTTTAAAAAAATTAATATACCAAAGAGATATATTTGGAGGTGGAAAGTTCTGCTCTTCTATATGTATGTGTTCTTTGTCAAAAGCACTTATTTTTATTATGGTGGTAATTTTATTTTCATGGGTTGGTTTTCCAGCTTAAATGAATAGCAAAAATGAAATCTGAATGTATTCATTTTCCCCATATACTGTGTTTTTTTTTTTAAGAAAACACAGCACTGAATCAGACCAGAAATGTTCCTGAAATTTATATTTGAACCTTTTTAAAACCAGACACTTGATAATAAGAGGTATAGTTGCTTTCACATAATGATTGGGTGGCATAAAAAGAAATCAGTTTTCTTCTAAATAATCACTTGATCACCTCTTAATACCACTTTGCCTGCTTTTGATGGTAAATAGACAAATTCAGCAGTCACTGTTTAATAATGACATAGTGGCCAGTGGCTTTCCAGGTGGCTCAGCAATAAAGAATCAACCTTATAGTGCAAGAGATGTAGGAGACCCACGTGTTCACTCTCTGGGTTGGGAAGATCACTTTGAGGAGGAAATGAGAGCCTGCTCCACTATTATTGCTTGGAAAATCCCATGGACAGACGAACTTGGTGGGCTAGAGTCCATGGGCTTACAAAGAGCCTCACACAGTTGAGCGACTTGAGTGCATGCATGCATACACACACACACCAACACACACATAGTCAGTGGCTAACACTCTTCAGAGATAAGAGTTTGAGGTAATTGCACTAGAGAAGCCACCCAGACCCCAGAAAGATGAGCTGAAAATGAGGGGAATTTGAAATGGACTGTAAAGTAAGAAAGTTCTAGTATTGACTGTGGCCCAAGACCAGCTGTCATGACAGATACTGTAGTTTTTTCCACCCAATTCCTACTTGTGAATTTCCTCTCAGGGGAAAAAAAAAAGTCCATCAGAATCCTGTAGTTACTGTTTCTGGACGTTTTTATTTAAAAATGTTTCCTGAAAATGTAAAGCGGAATGCCAGTGATGTTGTGATCCACTCTCTACATTCCCCTTAGGTAATTACCTGGGCTTATTCCGCAGATGCAAGGGTGCTCCAGGCTGTGTGCCTTTAGCTGTAAGTTTTTCCAGGAATTTTCCTCAGCTAAAGAGAGGCACCTCACTCCTGGTTGTGCTCCTTCCTGGGGCAGGGAAGATGCAGGAAAGACTATACCCAATAACTCCTTGATGTGGACAGCACAGAAAATTTTCATGTCAGGACTAAATATAATTGTTTCTATTTTTAACTTAGTTCATTAGCAACCTACAAGGATAAAATAAAATTTAGAATCTAACTTTGAAAATATAGTATATTTCTTGTCCAAGAATTCGAAGTTTGTGATTCTATAGAATCCTTAAAAAACTTAATCTGAGAAAATGGAATGCAAATATTGAATGTAATGATATATAACATTTTAGAAATAGAAATAAGTTTTAACTGTTGGAACTATCAGGGAACTTGTCCCTCTTCTATCACATTATTTTACTACATCTAGTTTCAAAAGAAAGAAACTCTGAAATAGAAATCAGTCATTTATCTTTGCTTTAATTGGTATAGTGCCTGGGTTTGTGCTCAGTCGTGTACGACTCTTGTGACCCCATGGACTGTAGTCCACCAGGCTCCTCTGTCCAAGAGTTTTCCAGTCAAGAATACTAGAGTTGGTTGCCATTTCCTATTCCACAGGATCTTACCAACCCAGATATCAAACCCATGTCTCTTGCATCTCCTGCACTGGCAGACGGGTTATTTACCACAGAGCTAACTGGGAAGTACCTTGATTACTATAATAGTAGCATTCAAAAAAAAAAAAAAAAGATATTTTTGTTTTATGTAGGATTCAGTTCAGTTCTGGAGAAGGCAATGGCACCCTACTCCAGGACTCTTGCCTGAAAATCCCATGGACGGAGGAGCCTGGAAGGCTGCAGTCCATGGGGTCGCGAAGAGTCGGACACGACTGAGCGACTTCACTTTCACTTTTCACTTTCATGCATTGGAAAAGGAAATGGCAACCCACTCCAGTATTCTTGCCTGGAGAATCCCAGGGACAGGGGAGCCTGGTGGGCTGCCATCTATGGGGTCGCACAGGGTCGGACACGAGTGGAGCGACTTAGTAGCAGCAACAGTTCAGTTCAGTTCAGTTGCTCAGTCATGTCCGACTCTTTGTGACACCATAAGTTGCAACGCACCAGGCCTCCCTGTTCATCACCAACTCCCGGAGTCCATTCAAACCCATGTTCATTGAGTCGATATTGCCATCCAACCATCTCATCCTCTGTCGTCCCCTTCTCCTCCTGCCCTCAATCTTTCCCAGGACAGGGGCTTTTCAAATGAGTCAGCTCTTTGCATCAGATGGCCAAAGTATTGGAATTTCAGGTTCAAAATCAGTCCTTCCAATGAATACCCAGGACTGATCTCATTTAGGATGGACTGGTTCGATCTCCTTGTAGTCCAAGGGATGCTCAAGAGGCTTCTCCAACACTACAGTTCAAAAGAATCAATTCTTTGGCACTCAGCTTTCTTTATAGTGCAACTGTCACATCCATACATGACCTGTGGAAAAACCATAGCCTTGAGTAGATGAACCTTTGCAAATTAATGTCTCTGTTTTTCAATATACTGTCTATCTTGGTCATAACTTTGTTCCCAAGGAGTATGTGTCTTTTAATATCATGGCTGCAATTACCATCTACAGTGATTTTGGAGCCCAGAAAAATAAAGTCAGCCACTATTCCCACTGTTTCTCCATCTATTTGCCATGAAGTGACGGAGCTGGATGCCATGATCTTCGTTTTCTGAATGTTGAGCTACAGCCAACATTTTTCTTCTCCTCTTTCACTTTCATCAAGAGGCTCTGTAGTTCTTCTTCAATTTCTGCCATAAGGGTGGTGTCATTTGCATATCTGAGTTTACTGATATTTCTCCTGGCAATCTTGATTCCGCCTTGTGCTTCCTTCAGCCCAGCGTTTCTCATGATGTACTCTGCGTATAAGTTAAATAAGAGTGACAATATACAGCCTTCACGTACTCCTTTTCCTACTTGGAACCAGTCTGTTGTTCCATGTCCGGTTATAACTGTTACTTCCTGACCTGCATACAGGTTTCTCAAGAGGCAGTTCAGGCGGTCTGGTATGCCTGTTTCTTTCAGAATTTTCCACAGTTTATTGTGATCCACATAGTCAAAGGCTTTGCATAGACAATAAACCAGAAATAGATGCTTTTCTGGAACTCTCTTGCTTTTTCCATGATCTAGCAGATGTTGGCAATTTGACCTCTTGTTCCTCTGTCTTTTCTAAAACCAGCTTGAACATCTGGAAGTTCACGGTTCACATTAGCATTGTGATGACTGCAATTTTGCGGTAGTTTGAGCATTCTTTGGCATTGCTTTTCTTTGGGGTTGGAATGAAAATTGACATTTTCCAGTCCTGTGAATTATGCTAAATGAAAAGGAAATGTGGATTTTATTTTAACCTCACAACTTTAGAAGTAACGTCAAACTGTATTGGGGATAAATGTTGGGAAAGAAGTGTCCTATTGAGGGAACACAGAGCAGTAAACGCAGGGAAAACCAATGAGGGGGAAAATGCTTGCACTGTCTTTCTTAACGTAAAAAATACAAACAAAGTGAGACTCAGGTAAATGTCAGGAAACAATGGACAGGCGTAGGCTGACAAGAACAATGTTACTTGCATGTAATGCAAAGTTGAAAAGTCAAAGACTTATATGCAGCATCTATAAAATAAAAAATATATAAATTAACTATTTCACTAAACAGAAACAGAATCACAGACTTAGAGAAGGAATTTATGGTGAACAGCAGTAAGTGTGGGAGGATAGTTAGGGAATTTGAAATTGACAAATACACACTGGAACACTGTGCAGAAGAGAAATAAAAGGCAAAGGAGAAAAGGAAAGCTACACCCATTTGAATACAGGGTTCCAAAGAATAGCAAAGAGAGATAACAAAGACTTCCTCAGCGATTAATGCAAAGAAAAAGAGGAAAACAATAGAATGGGAAAGACTAGAGATGTCTTCAAGAAAATTAAGAGATGCCAAGGGAACATTTCATGCAACATGGGCCCAGTAAAGAATGGAAACAGAAGCAGAAGGTATTAAGAAGAGGTGGCAAAAATACACGGAAGAACTATAAAAAAAGAGATCTTCATGACCCAAATAATCACGATGGTGTGATCACCAGTCTAGAGCCAGACATCCTGGAATGCGAAGTCAAGTGGGCCTTAGGAAGCATCACTATGAACAAAGCTAGTGGAGGTGATGGAATTCCAGTTGAGCTATTTCAAATCCAGAAAGATGATGCTGTGAAAGTGGTGCACTCAATATGCCAGCAAATTTGGAAAATCAACAGTGACCACAGGATTGGAAAAGATCAGTTTTTATTTCAATCCCAAAGAAAGCCAATATCAAAGAATGTGCAAACGACTGCACAACTGCACTCATCTCACATGCTAGTAAAGTAATGTTCAAAATTCTCCAAGCCAGGCTTCAACAGTGAATCGTGAACTTCCAGATGTTCAAGCTGATTTTAGAAAAGGCAGAGGAACCAGAGATCGAATTGCCAGCATTCTCTGGATCATCAAAAAAGCAAGAGAGTTCCAGAAAAACAGCTACTTCTGCTTTGTTGACTATGCCAAAGCCTTTGACAGTGTGAATCACAACAAACTGTGGAAAATTCTTCAAGAGATGGGAACACCAGAGAACCTAACCTGCCTCCTGAGAAACCTGTTTGCAGGTCAGGAAGGAACAATTAGAACTGGACATGGAACAACAGACTGGTTCTAAATAGGGAAAGGAGTATGTCAAGGTTGTATATTGTCATCCTGCTTATTTAACTTCTATGCAGAGTACATCATGAGAAATGCTGGGCTCAATGAATCACAAGCTAGAATCAAGATTTCCAGGGGAAATATCAATAACCTCAGATATGCATATGACACCACCCTTATGGCAGAAAGCAAAGAGGAACTAAAGAGCCTCTTAATGAAAGTGAAAGAGGAAAGTGAAAAAGTTGGCTTAAAGCTCAACATTCAGAAAACTGAGATCATGGTATCCAGTCCCATCACTTCATGCAAATAGATGGAGAAGCAATGGAAACAGTGACAAACTTTATGTTTTGGGGCTCTATAATCACTGCAGATTGTGACTGCATCTATGAAATTTAAAAAAATATACCTGCTCTTTGGAAAAAAAAG
Organism: Aepyceros melampus; assembly: GCA_006408695.1. Classification (NCBI taxonomy): domain Eukaryota; kingdom Metazoa; phylum Chordata; class Mammalia; order Artiodactyla; family Bovidae; genus Aepyceros; species Aepyceros melampus. The sequence goes on from SJXQ01012273.1 coordinate 324,474, forward strand.
TTATGATGAACTTGGACAGCATATTAAAAAGCAAAGACATTACTTTGTCGACAAAGGTCCATCTAGTCAAGACTATGGTTTTTCCAGTAGTCATGTATGAATGTGAGAGCTGGACTATAAAGAAAGCTGAGTGCTGAAAAACTGATGCTTTTGAACTGTGGTGTTGGAGAATCTCTTGATTGTTCCTTGGACTTTAAGGAAATCCAACCAGTCCATCTTAAAGGAAATCAGTTCTAAATATTCATTGGAATGACTGATGCTGAAGCTGAAACTCCTATACTTTGGCCATCTTATATGAAGAACTGACTCATTGGGAAAGACCCTTATGCTGGGAAAGATTGAAGGCAGGAGGAGAAGGGAATGAAAGAGGATGAGATGGTTGGATGGTGACTCAATGGACATGTGTTTGGGTAAACTCTGGGAGCTGGTCATGGCCAGTGAAGCCTGGCATGTTCCAGTCCATGGGATCCCAAGAGTCATATACGACTGAGCGACTGAAATGTAATAGACTGATATTTAAAATGGATTATCAATGAGTATCTTCTGTATAGCATAGGCAACTCTGTTCCATATTATGTAACAACCTAAATGGAAAAATAATTTGAGAAATGATGGATATGATACCAAGTCCAAGTTTACTCTGCTTACCGCATGATAGGGCAATGAATCTAAAAGGCCAGGTGTTGAGGCAAGAAAGAGACTTTTTTTTTTTAATTAATTTTTATTTTTTAGTTTGTTTTGTTTTACAATACTGTATTCGTTTTGCTATACATTGACATGAATCAGCCACAAGACTTTAAAGTGGAGCTGGTCAGACTTTATTTTTTTGGGCTCCAAAATCACTGCAGATGGTGACTGCAGCCATGAAATTAAAAGGCGCTTACTCCTTGGAAGAAAAGTTATGACTAACCTAGACAGTATATTGAAAAGCAGAGACATTACTTTGCTGACTGAGGTCTGTCTAGTCAAGGCTATGGTTTTTTCAGTGGTCGTGTATGGATGTGAGAGTTGGACTGTGAAGAAGGCTGAGCGCTGAAGAGTTGATGCTTTTGAACTGTGGTGTTGGAGAAGACTCTTGAGAGTCCCTTGGACTGCAAGGAGATCCAACCAGTCCATTCTGAAGGAGATCAACCCCGGAATTTCTTTGGAAGGAATCATGCTAAAGCTGAAGCTCCAGTACTTTGGCTGTCTCAGTGAAGAGTTGACTCATTGGAAAAGACACTGATGCTGGGAGGGATTGGGGGCAGGAGGAGAAGGGGATGACCAAGGATGAGATGGCTGGATGGCATCACGGACTCGATGGACGTGAGTCTGAGTGAACTCCAGGAGTTGGTGATGGACAGGGAGGCCTGGTGTGCTGCGATTCATGGGATCGCAAAGAGTCGGACACGACTGAGCGACTGAACTGAACTGAACTGGCAGACCAAGAAAGTGGCAGTCCAGCAGCTCAAAATAACCATCTTACTGGGGTCTGAATGTCTGGTTGAAGGAGGCTAATGCAGCCATAATAGGGAAGCAGAGACGTGCCTGCAAGTGGCACTCTCTGCTAGGGCAGAAACGTGCCTGCAAGCCGGACTTTCTGCTAAGGAGTCTGGACACAGCCTTGAAATTAATGGTCCCTTGCATAGGAGGAAACATTCCCACCTTGAGATAAAGAGGAGGAAAAGGCTCTGGACGGACTCTCCAGTAAACAGGGACTTCACTCCCCTCTGCTATGTGATAACATTTGTGCACATGCGCTGTAATAAAAAGACTTAGTCATGTAGATTGGAATGCAGAAAAGTAGAACTAGATAAAATAAACCGCGGACCGCCTGCGTGGTCCTTTATTCCTCCGCCGGAGTTGTGTGTGTGTGTGTGTGTGTGTGTGTGTGTGTTCTGTCCGTTCCTTTGTCTTTGTGTCATTCTGCTCGCAGCACTGATTCTTTTATAGATCTGAGAGAAAGAAGCAATGAGGAACAAACGTAAAAAAGCAGAATAGAGAGGAAGATGCAGTGGAGAAGTAAAGTGAAAGGGTCTTCAGTCTTGTAAAACATCTCCAAGGGAATGTCCAGTCTCTGAAAGGAGTGTGTTAATCTCTTCTCTTCATAGGTGGGCAGGGACTCTCTCTCCAAGAGCTGAACAAAGGCAGTTTAGTTTATAGTCAAGCAGAGGGGCAGGGTCCTTCAGGCAAGCCTTTGAGTGTGATTATAATATTAAAAGCAAGTTAAAGATACGTTTCCAACATGGAGTCAGAATTGGCTTCCACCCTGCAACAGATACATGTATACATATAAGTGAGTTACTTTGCTTTACAGCTAAACTAACACAATTTTTTTAATCAACTATACTTCAATATAAAGTAAAAGTTTTTTTAAATCAATCTTTATGTGAAAATTTCATTGAATAATTTTTCTTTTTGAGTAAATATTTTAAAAAGGGTTATAAAGATAGTGTTTACAACTAATTATTTTGAACACTCAATCCTTATTTTAATAAAATATAGCCCACCTCAACATAAAGAAAAGAACATAAAAGAGGAGGCAAATGAAGAATAGCACAGTAAAATCAGTAGTAACTAGGGTCATAAAGAAGTTGTTGATGATATTTTAAAAAGACAATGTATTAAATGGAGAAGAAAGCAGTTATTTGCCACATTGCACTGCCTGCTTTCTAGAGCAACATGAAATATATTCTTATGAAAAATCCACCCTTCCTATACAAAGAATATGTAGTTAGTAGTATCCCTTATTTGGTAAAATCCATTGCTAAAAAGACACAGTGCATTTCTGTGCACAAAATAAAAGACCCAAAGAAAAACTCTAAAAGAAGAGGTAGAAAAAATAGAGGCAAGCAAAGTATTTGGGCCAGAAAGGAACGCTGGAATGTAGAGAGAAGATGGTCATAATCACAGGCTATTAGAGCTGAAACAACCCTTAAAGATATTCTTGTCCAAAGCACTCAATGTTTTTGTTAAACCTAAAGAACTGATTTTCAAGGATACACAATTACTGAGTGAAAGAAAGAGAACCAGAATGCTTAACTCTTGGTCCCCAACTCTGTACTCTGGTCTCACAGAACTTAAGTCTAAATTACTTCAACTGTTTTGCAAAGTCTGTGGGAAAGTGGAAAAGAAAAATCTATCTTACATGCAAAGTACAGGATCCAGTGAGTCCCTATAGATTCATTATACTTCAATCCAATATTCTCTGTGTCTTGCAACAGAGCTGAAGAAGTTGGCCACATGCATATTCTAAGCGCAGTCTTAAAAGATTTTAAGGTTAGCTCCAAATATTTTTTTTATGCTAGTCTTAAGCCACTTCTTTTCTGACGGTGCTACCCCTGTATAATATGGGCAATGCTTCCTCTGAGCAACAACATCCTCAGAATGAGCTTCAAGCACTTTTTCTGGATCCTTTTTCTATGTCTCACTAATCTTCATACAGGAGGTCAGTAGGAATTTTAAAGTTACATCCCAAAGACATTTTATTTACTACGGTCTTCCTATAACTGTATGCTTGAGATCTGGGCTGTAAGTTTTTATGTTCATAAAATAGATAATATAGCAAGTATTATCTTCATATTTTATTCTCTGTATTCCCCTGTGTAGTAGCCCATCTGAATTAAAAGCCATTGTTGTATGAAATTTAAACTGAAATTCTAGGAAACTGTATTGGAAATATTTCCTTTCTTCAAAGACTTAAACCATCATGTAGAGACATAACAGGAGATTAAAATATAAAAGCATATACCAATGCACATACAATTTTTGTCACAGAGTTGAAGAATATGTAGTTCATGATTTAATTCAAAACTTCTGGGACTTCCTTTGTGGTCCAGAGGTTGAAATTTTGCCTTCCAGTGTGGAGGACAGGGTTCAATCCTTGATTGGATAACAAGAATTCCGTGTGCCACAGCTGGGCCAGGTCATTGCAACTGAGACATGATGCAGCCGAATAAATAAACAAATACTTTTAAAATTAATTAAAAACTTTAAAATAGACTATTTATTTATAAAAATTATGAGGGCCTATATTTGTAACTATGTGCTAAGTCACTGTAGTTGTGTTCAACCCTTTGTGACCCTGTGGACTGTAGCCCACCAGGCATCTCTGTCCAAGGGATTCTCCAGGCAACAATACTGGAGTTGGTTGCCATTTTCTTCTCCAGGGTATCTTCCTGACCCAAAGATCGAACCCACATCTCTTAAGTCTCTTGCATTAGCAGGCAATTCTTTATGACTAGTGCCAACTGGGATGATTTAATGTATGTCAATAAAGTTAAAATAAATTTCTACACAGGGCCATGAATACCAGTAACTTATTTCAACATATGCACAATGTATGGGAAATTTCTTAGTGTTTCTAAATATCCATTCTCTCTTCCTGTCTCTCTTTCATTCTACTTTGAGTTTTAGCAGAACATATTGCCTTCAAGGTGATGATGACACCTTCTAGCCTCCCTTGCAGCTACATGTAGCCACATGATTAAATTCAGGCCAATAGAACTAAGCAAAAGTGAGGTTTACAACTTCTTTGAAAGTATATAAGACATGCTTTCACATCCTTGAAAGCAAAGCTAGCTGCTTCCCTCTCTCCTTCCACTTATTACTCTCTAGGGGGTGGGGTTAGGAGGAAGGTACCACAGGAACATCCTCTTTGATCACAGAAATGACAGACATATATTGAGAATAGTATGTATTATTTTGAGCTAAGACCAATACTGGAATGGGTTGCCATTTCCTTCTCCAATATGGATAATAGGAATGTATATTATATGAATCTTAGAAGTTCCTTGTCATCCAGAAAGATCAAGATTTAGTTTTAAAGATGGATGCATGTAATTTTAGATGAACCAGTATTATAAATTTATATATAATTTATAGAAGAGTGATAGATGATATTTTCTTTTGAAAATATCTTTAAAAAAAAAGATTTAAACCCCAGATTTATATGGAAAGTTGATTTCATTAATATCTAAGCAATTCTAGTAGAAAATTCAGGGCCATTCCACTGTCAGGAACAAATCTAAATGTTTTTTGAAGTGACTTCAACATTGAAATTAGAACTGTCCCAGGAATGTTCTTTAAGGGACACTTTAGTTCAGGAGCTCAGCAATGTCATCCATGGGCTCCATTTTTCAAGTTTATGGAACTTGAATATGGCATTGCTTCAAAAGACTTAAAGGATCAAAAGAATCTTTCAGTAGGGATTGTTCAACAAAACCAAGTCCATTATTTCAGCATTTTCCCTATTTCACTTGCAGGACTATTTCTTCCAAGTTTAGATAGTGATGTTGTCACAGGAGAACTTTGAAAAGCATCAATAAAAATCTGGTAACACTTATTTTTAGAAGGAAAGGGAATGATTTATAGGTTTCTTCCTATTTTTGAGTCATTTCATGAATCACTGTGTGTGCCAGTTCTTATCTTGTTTCACTTCATGCCTTTTTCTTTCATAATCACTCCCACAGACACCAGCTCTAGTAGAAAATGTGAATCTTCATCTCTATATTAAATTATCCTCAAACATATTTTATAAAATTTTGCATGCCAGATTATCTAGACAGTATCAATGACTCTCATGAATTATGAAGAATTATTAAAACCTGGAATAGTGGGTTAGACTGACTTTATCATGTGCTGATGAATGTTTATTAAAATACATGAGACAGAGCATAACTAACATATACTGTTAAAAAAAAAAAAAAGGAAAAGAAGAGTTAGGAAAGTGGATTGGTTTTGATAAAGTCATAGTACCACTAGCTTCTATCTAAAAATGAAAGAATGGCAGTGACTGTATAGTTTTTTTTACTAAGATGTACTAAGAACATGTGCTTACTAAAAATGATGTAAATTCTATCTTCAGTTCAGTTTTTCACTCAGTCGTGTCTGACTCTTTGGGACTGTGGACTATAGTCCATGTATAGAACATCAGGCCTCCCTGTCCATCACCAACTTCTGGATTTTATTCAAACTCATGTCCATTGAGTCGGTGATGCCATCCAACCATGTCATCGCCTTTCATTTCCTTCTCCTGCCGTCAATCTTTCCCAGCATCAGGGTCTTTTCAACTGAGTCAGTTCATCGCATCAGGTGGCCAAAGTACTGGAATTTCAGCTTCAACATCAGTCCTTCCAATGAATATTCAACACTGATATCATTTAGAATGGACTGGTTGGATCTCCTTACAGTCCAAGGGACTCTCAAGAGTCTTCGCCAACACCACAGTTCAAAAGCATCAATTCTTCAGCACTTAGCTTTATTTATAGTTCAGCTCTCACATCCATACATGACCACTGGAAAAATCACAGCTTGGACTAGACGATTTTTGTTGGCAATGTAATGTCTTTGTTTTTTAAATATACTGTCTATGTCTATGTTGATCATAAATTTTCTTCCAAGGAGTAAGTATCTTTTAATTCATGGCTGTAGTTACCATCTACAGTGATTTTGGAGCCCCCCAAAATAAAGTCTCTTACTGTTTCTATTGTTTCCCCATCTATTTCCCATGAAGTGATGGGACTGGGTGCCATGATCTTAGTTTTCTGAATGTTGAGATTTAAGCCAACATTTTCAGTGTCCTCTTTCACTTTCATCAAGAGGCTGTTCAGTTTTTTGTGTGTTTATTTGTTTGTTTGTTTTTTGCCGTAAGGGTGGTGCCATCTGCATATCTGAGGTTACCAATATTTCTTCCAGCAATCTTGATTCCAGCTTATGATTCATCCAGTCTAGCGTTTCTCATGATATACTCTGCATAGAAGTTAAATAAGCAGGGTGACAATACACAGCCTTGACGTACTCCTTTTCCTATTTGGAACCAGTCTGTATGTCCAGTTCTAACTCTTACTTCCTGTCCTGCACACAGGTTTCTCAAGAGGCAGGTCAGGTGGTCTGGTATGCCCACCACTTTCAGAATTTTCCACAGCTTATTGTGTCCACACAGTCAAAGGCTTTGGCATAGTCAATAAAGCAGAAATAGATGTTTTTTCTGGAACTCTCTTGTTTTTTTCGATCATCCAATGGATGCTGGTAATTTGATCTTTCATTCTTCTGCCTTTTCTAAATCTAGCTTGAACATCAGGAAGTTCACTGTTCACGTATTGCTCACGTATGGCTTGGAGAATTTTGAGCATTACTTTACTAGCATGTGAGATGAGTGCAATTGTGTAATAGTTTGAGCATTCTTTGGCATTGCCTTTCTTTGGGATAGGAATGAAAACTGACCTTTACCAGTCCTGTGGCCACTGCTGAGTTTTCCAAATTTGTTGGCATATTTAGTGCAGCACTTTCCCAGCATCATCTTTCCGGATTTGAAATAGCTTAACTGGAATTCCACCACCTCCACTGCTTCATTTTTAGTGATGCTTCCTAAGGCCCACTTAACTTCGCATTCCAGGATGTTTGGCTCTAGGTTGATGATCACACCATCATGATTATCTGGGTCATGAACATCTTTTTTGTACAGTTCTTCTGTGTAATCTTGCCACCTATTATTAATATCCCCTGCTTCTGTTAGGCCCATACCATTTCCATCCTTTATTGTGCCCATATTGCATGAAATGTTCCTTTGGTATCTGTTAATTTTCTTGAAGACATCTTTACTCTTTCCCATTCTATTGTTTTTCTCTTTTTCTTTGGATTAATCACTGAGGAAGGCTTTGTTATCTCTCTTTGCTGTTCTTTGGAACTCTGCATTCAAATTCTATTTAGTAGCATATAAAATACACCTGTGAAATCCATAACAATCTTATAGAATTTTTGTTGTAATTAAACACATTGCTATGGATGGTTTTAGTTGTTCATGTACTATACATTTTATTTTAATTGCATGTAATATTCTATTATTAACAGAATTTTCAATTATTATGTTATTTTTCAATGCTATATAATATTCAATCTGCACAACTCTAAAGAAAAATTATCCATGTTTCCAGGTATTTAAGAAACTTTCTAGAAACCTGACTAAATCATTTTCTCACTTTCTTAGAGCTTTTGATTAGTGTTTCTATGAAATTTAAAGATCTATCTAAGCCATTTCTTCACCAGTATAGTGGAGTTCCCATCTCACATTTAAGATAAGCATACATGCATGCTCAGTCATTAAGTCGTGGCAGACTCTATGTAATTTCATGGACTCTAGCCCACCAGGCTCAGAAGACTTGGTGGTATAACTGGCTTGCTTTTCTGCTGTATATTCTTTTCCTCCAGCTCTGTTTACTCTGCTCTGGTCAGTGTTTCATGAGGCCAATCTCTAAGGTCTGTATCAATGGTGTTTTCTTACTCTTTATCTTTTTATTGAAGTTAATCAAAGGGAGGCACCAGCAAGAGGGCGGAGGGAGGAAGGAAGGAGAGGTCATGCCATTTACTTCCAGCTCTGCCCATTCCACAAAATACTTTTTTGAAGTGTCACACATTTTTGGCACATATTTGGCATATCTCTTGGATGTTCAGAGATGCTTTGACACTTATGAATAAGACTAGGTTTTGTTTTTCTGTTTTTTTTTTCTTTAATTAATTTTTATTTTTTAGTTTGTTTTGCTTTACAATACTGTATTCATTTTGCTACACATCAACTCTGCAATGCAAATACTAAAATGTACACTCTAATTCCTCTTTTTAGTCTAAGCTACACCCCTACAGGGAATATTGGCCACATATTGGGGTGAATTTTTATTCTGGAAAGGAAAACATTCAGACATCCTGTCTTTGAATTGACACAATTTCCTGTTTCCTAGGTAACCAAAATGTTTCTGTGGCCTTTTATTCAGAGTGAGGGTAATGGAATTCAGGTGATAGATAGAGTCAATATCAGTACATTTCACAGAAAGTTTGGTGGGACTGTAGAAGTAAGTTACAGCTTCCTCATTCAAAGTATATAATGGAGATACATAAACTTATTAACTGAAAAATCTTACATTAATGGTGAAGGCTAATTTTGTAGTCAGAGCCAAGTAGAACTGCCTCCCATCCCTCACTGAAATAGTAAACAAAATCAACACTGAATACTTGAGAAAATTATAGATGTTAGTGCAATAAGAAAGTCTGAATTATGCTAGGGTGATAATAGGGTCTTCCTATCACATCTTTATTTAATTTGTCTATCTGACCACTGCAAAAATTGGATGGGTTTTTGAGAACAACTGTGGGTTATCACAGACTTACTCAGGCAGTGGTACTAATCACAACTGTGATTCCAGATGTGGTATTGTAACTATGACAAATCAGATATTCTCTACTTTTCAGCTATTGAATTTTCCAAGACTTGCAATTCAAGAACCAAGAAGAGAAATTCCCCAAGTATTGGCATAGGTGATTCAGCTTGATTATAAAGACAGAAATGAAGGCTGTAAAACTATGCTTAAGATTCTACTCATTCTTTGGGTTTCCTTGTATTCTCATGCCAACAAAGCATACCAAATAACACTGCTCAACATACCAAGACACAAATGAGAGTAAGGAAACATGGAATGTTGATAGAAGGACTGTTTAATGTCATCTTAGACTTCAAGACAAAGAACAGAAGTGGAGATTGTAGTCATAATTATTTTAAAATCTAGTTTTTCCGGCTACCTTATCTGAAATCTGTGTGTGTGTTCATATTCAATCACTCAGTTGTGTCTGACTCTTAGCCACCCCCATGGTCTGTAGCCCACCAGGCTCCTTTGATCTTGGAATTTTTCAGGCAGAAAAGCTAGAGTGGGTTGCCATTGCCTCCTCCAAGGGATCTTCTCGAATCTGATAAACCCCTGCAAAAATACAGAGACTAACGAGAATTTTTTATTCCCTCCAAGTTGTTTACCCAATTTTTCTTCTATCTAAACAAAGGACAAACACAGAACTTTATCCTTTGAATTCATCTTCCACTGTTCTCTGACCTTTTCTGCATTCTGGGAGGTTCTCCTCTTTGAATTTTACCATTCAGACTTGTTTTTCTCTCTGTCATCTGATTGGTTTTGACCTATAGGGAGCACAAGGCACAGAGAGAGGAAGGAGGTAGATATAGTAATGTCTCCCCACTTCTCTCCCTCTGTCTTGACCCTCTCCTCTACCAATGGCCACATCTTCATTGGATAGCTTTTCTTCCATTACTACAGTTCTTTCTAGACACTGTAAGCATCCAGGCTGAAATGACAGTAAGAATCACTGGCATTAAAAAGTATTTGGATATTTCTGATCCTGAGATGCTTAACTTTTCCTTGTTGGTTTTCTTACCCTTTTTAAAAAAAATTTTTATCTTATATTGTAGTACAACGTTGTGTTAGTTTCAAGTGTATGGAAAGTGATTCAATTATACATATGCGTGTATCTATTCTATGTCAAGTTCTTTTCCAATTTAGGTTACCTTTGACTAAAAAGATAAGCTTTGACTGCCAGATCCCTGATTGATACATTATTTGGATGAAAAGAAAACATATTTCATTTAGTAGATACACATTATACTATTTAATAAATCTTTGAGACGAGTCAGATACGCTAGTGTATAAAACACAGTATAGAGATGGTATTTTTGGAGAGATACTGAAAAACATATGAAACAGCTGTCATTCCTAAAATGTAAAATAATGTGAGAAAAGTGAAAGTGTTAGTCGTTCAGCTACTGTTCTCTTAGTCTCCACAATTTACTACAAGTTAAGCAAGATTATTATATTTAGAAAATT
>SJXQ01012274.1:0-42027 GCA_006408695.1 Aepyceros melampus
GACTGCATAACATAATCTTAGTTTTTTCAATAATGAGTTTTAATTGGTGAAAAATTGCTTTACAGTGTTGTGCTGGTTTCTGCCATACAACAGTGTGTAATTGTAATAAATAAATACACACACACACACATATATATATATATTTCTCCCCTCCTGTTGAGCCTCCCTCTTCCCCCATAGCACCACTCTAGGTCATCAAAGAACACCTGGCTGCACTCCCTGTGTTACACAGTAACCTCCCACTATCTATTTTACACTTGATCGTGTATATATGTCAATGCTGCTTTCTCACATCTTCCAACCTCAGCTTCCCCTGTTTTGTCCACAAGTCCATTTGAGAATGGTTCTTCAGTGCCCTTCTTCTAGACTCCATATGTGTTAATATATATTGGTTTTTCTCTTTCTGACTTCACTCCGTGTAAGAGGCTCTAAGTTTATCCACCTCAGTGCACTGACTCAAATTTGTTCCTTATTATTGCTGAGTAATATTCATTTATCTACCACATTTTCATTATCCATTCATCTGTCCATGGACATCTAGGTTTCTTCCATAACCTGGTTATTGTAGCTATTGCTGCACTGAACATTGGCATACATGTGTTTTTTTGAATTGTGATTTTCTCAGGGTATATGCCCAGTAGTAAGATTGCTGGGATCATATGATAGATTTGTTTCTAGTTTATTAAGTAATCTCCTTACTGTTATCCATAATGGCTGCATCAATTTACCTTCCCACCAACAGTGCTGAAGTGTTCCCTTTTCTCCACATCCTCTCCAGCATTTATCGTTTGTGAATTTTTTGATGGCCACTCAGATTGGTGTCAAGTGATACCTCATTGTAGTTTTCTTTTGCATTTCTCTAGTAATGAGAAATGTTGAGGATCTTTTCATTTATTTATTTGCCACCTGTATGTCCTCTTCAGAGAAATGTCTGTATGTCTTCTGCCCATTTTTTGTTTGGATTGTTTGTTTTTATGATGTTGAGCTGTATATGCTGCTTATATATTTTGGAAACTAACCAGTTGTTAGTTACTTCATTTGTAATTATTGTTTCCCATTCTGATGGTTGTCTTTTCATCTCATTTATAGATTCCTTTGCTGTGCAAAAACTTTTAAGTTTCACTAGATCCCATTTGTTTATTTTTGTTTTTATCTCCATTAATCCAGGAGAATTCCTTCTGGAATCTTGCTGTCATTTATGTCAAAGAGTATACTGCGTATGTTTTCCACAGAGAGCGTTATAGCATCTGGCCTTACATTTAAGTTTTTAATCCATTTTGAGTTTGTTTTCATGTATGGTGTTAGGTAGTGTTCTAATTTCATTCTTTCACATGTAACTGCCCCGTATTCCCAATGAAACTTGGTGAGGAGACTGTCTTCTCCATTGTATATTCTTGCCTCCTTTGTCAAAAATAAGGTGCCCATAGGTGCATGGGTTTACCTCTGGGCTACTCTATCTTGTTCCATTTGTCTCTATTGCTGATTTGGGGTCAATCCCATTCTGTTTTGATGACTGTAACTTTGTAGTATAGTCTGAAGTCAGGGAATTGATTCTTCCAACTCTGATTTTCTTTCTCAAGATTGCTTTGGCTATTTGGGATCTTTTGTGTTTCCATAAATATTATAGATTTTTTTTGCTAGTTCTGTGAAAAATACTATTGTTTATTTGATAGTGATTGCATTGAATCTGTAGATTCATTTGATTAGTATAGTCATTTCCACAATGTTGATTTTTCCAGTTCAAGAATATGGTATACCTCTTTATCTGTTTGAGTCATCATTGATTTCTTTTGTTAGTGTCTTATAGTTTTCTGCATACAGGTCCTCTGTCTCTTAAGGGAGGTTTGCTACTGCTAAGTCACTTCAGTCATGTCTGACTCTGTGTGACCCCATAGACAGCAGCCCACCCGGCTCCCCCGTCCCTGGGATTCTCCAGGCAAGAACACTTGAGTGGGTTGCCATTTCCTTCTCCAATGCATGAAAGTGAAAAGTCAAAGTGAAGTTGCTCAGTCATGTCCAACCCTCAGTGACTCCATGGACTGCAGCCTTCCAGGCTCCTCTGTCCATGGGATTTTCCAGGCAAGAGTACTGGAGTGGGACGTTTTGTTACAGTAGTGAATGGGACTATTTCCTTAATTTCTCTTTCTGAGTTTTCATTGTTAGTGTATAGGAATCCAAGTGATTTTTGTTTATTAATTTTATATCCTGCAACTTTACTAAATTCATTGAAAAACTCTAGGGATTTTTGATGGCAGTTATAGAGTTTTCTATCTACAGTATCATGTCATTTGCAAACAGTAGAGTTTTACTTCTTTTCTAATCTGGATTGCTTTTATTTATAGTTCTTCTCTGATTGCTGTGTCTAGGACTTCTAAAACTATGTTTAGTAATAGTGGCCAGAGTGGGTACCATTGTCTTGTTCCTGATATTAGAGGAAATGCTTTCAATTTTTCACCGTTGAGAATAATGTTTGCTGTGGGTTGGTCATATATGGCTTTTATTGTGTTGATGTAGGCTCCTATGACATTTTTCTGGAGATTTTTTTTTTCATCAGTGTGTGTTGAATTTTGTTGATTGCTTCCTGCGCATTTATTGAGAGAAGCATAGTTTTTTTTTTCTTTCAATTTTTTAGTATGGCATGTCACATTGATTGATTTGCATATATTGAAGAATCTTTTCATCCCTGAGATAAATCCCACTTCTTTTAATATATTGTTGGATTCTGTTTGCCAGAACTTTTTGAGGATTTTTACATCTATATTCATCAGTGATACTGGCTTGTAATTTTCTTTTTTTGTGATATATTTGTCTACTTTTGGTATCAGGATGATAGTGGCCTCACGGAATGAATTTGGGGGATTTCCTCCCTGTGAAATTTTTTGGAAGAGTATAAGCAGGATAGATGTTAGCTTTTCTCTAAACATTTGATAGAATTTGTATGTGAGGCCATCTGGCTTTTGTTTGCTGGAAAATTTTTTACAACAGTTTCAATTTCAGTGCTTATGATTGGTCCGTTCATATTTTCTAATTTTTACTGGTTCAGTCTTGGAAGGTTATATTTTTCTAAGAAAATGTACATTTTATCCAAGTTGTCCATTTTATTGCATGTAGTTGCTCATTGCATGTAGTCTGTTATAACCCTTTGTATTTCTGCCTTGTCTGTTGTAACTTCTCCTTTTAAATTTTAATGATTAGAGTCATCTCCTTTTTTCCTGATGTGTCTAGTTAATGGCTTCTCATTTTTTTAATCTTCTCAAAGAACCAGTTTTTAGTTTTATTCATCTTTTCTGTTGATTCCTTAATTTCTCTTTCATTTATTCCTGCTCTGATCTTTATAATTTCTTTCTTTCTACTAAGTTTGGGATATTTTTTCTTCTTTTTCCCATTGCTTTAGGTATAAGTTTAGGTTGTTAATTTGAAGTTTTTCTTGTGTTCTGATCTGGCTTGATTGCTCTAAACTTAACTCTTAACACTGTTTTTACTAGTTGTCATGTTTCCATTGTCATTTGTTTCTAGGTATTTGAAAAAATTTCCTCTGATTTCTTCAGTGACCTCTTGGCTATTTAAAATCATATTGTTTAGCCTCTATGTGTTTGTGATTTTTATGGTTATTTGTTGAGTCCTGCTCAACAGCACAGGTTCCCAAAAGTGCAGCACAACAAAAGAATGAAAAACATTCAATAAAGTTACAGTGGGGATAAGGGGACCAAAACCACTATGAGGTGAAGGTGCCCAAACTGATCTCAAGTCTGCTTTATTATACTTTTTGAGAATTGTACATGTTTGGGCTTCCCTGGTGGTTCAGATGGTAAAGTGGCTGCCTGCAATTCGGGAGACCTGGATTTGATTCCTAGGTTGGGAAGATCCCCTGGAGAAGGAAATGGCAATCCACTCCAGCACTCTTGCCTGGAAAATCCCATGGATGGAGGAGCCTGATAGGCTGCAGTCCATGGGGTCACTAAGAGTTGGACACCACTGAGTGACTTCACTTTCACTTTCATGCATTGGAGAGGAAAATGGCAACCCACTCCAGTGTTCTTGCCTGGAGAATCCCAGGGATGGGGGAGCCTGGTGGGCTACTGTCTGGCGTCACACAGTCAGACACGACTGAAGCAACTTAGCAGCAGCAGCAGCATCCCCATGCATGCATCCTACTTTCAAGATGTTTTTTGTTCCTTATTGGATTCCTTTGGGAGTCACATACTGGAGTCCTGTCCTCTCAGCAAGATTGTTTAATTCTTTTGCCAGGCCTTTTAGTAGGCCTGTCTCCTACAGTTATTTTTCTGTAATTAATATGTAATGTTATAGCATTATGTCAAAAAATTCTTGATACAAATTTGAATTTTGTTAAATTTACCAAGCCTTGATTTATGACCCACGATATGATCTATCCTGGTGAATGTTATAGGTACACTTGAGAAAAAAGTGTATTTTGCTGTTTTTGGTTTGAATGTCCTATAGTCATCGATAGGTTTATCTAGTCCAATGTGTCTTTTAAGTCTTGTATTTCCTTGTTAATTTTCTGTCTGGATGATCTGTCCATTTATGTGAGTAGGGTGTTAATGTTTCCACTATCATTGTGACCCCTATAATTCGAATGTTGGTGTGCTTTATGTTGTCCTAGAGGTCTCAGAAACTCTCCTCAATTGGTTTAGTTATTTTTACTTTATTCTTCTCTGCTTCAATTATTTCCATCATTGTATCTTGCATCTCACTTATCTGTTCTTCTGCCTCAGTTATTCCACTATTCCTTCCTCCTTGCATATATTTTTTATTTCAGTTATGTTGTTGATTGTTGTTTATTTCTTCTAGGTCCTTGTTAAATATTTCTTGTGTCTTCTCAATCCATGGCCCCATGTGATTTATCTGTGCCTCCATTTCATTTCCACAGTTTACTATCTGTTTCATTTCCACAGTTTACTATCATTACACTGAATGCTTTTTCATGTAGACTGCCTATTTGTTCTTCATTTGTTTGGTCTGGTGGGTTTTTACCATTCTCCTTCCTCAGCTGCATGTTTTATGTCTTTTCATTTTGTTTTATTTACTATGTTTGATGTCTCCTTTACACAAGCTGCCACATCATAGTTCCTCTTATTTATGGTTTCTGCCTCCAGTGCTGTGGTTTTTGCAGTGCCTTGTGAAGTTTTCCTGGTGAGGCGGACTGGTGCCTATGTTTCGATGGGTGCAGCTGGATCTTGTCTTTCTGAATGTCAGTGTCATGCCCAGTGATGCATTATTGGGTGTCTGTGAGCTTGGTATGACTTTTGGTAGCCTGTCTGCTAATGGGTAGAGTTGTGTTCCTACTTTATTAGTTGTTTAATATGAGTCATCTGCCTACTCAGTGAAAGTGAAAGTCACTCAGTCATGTCTGTTTTTGCAACAACATGGACTATATAGTCCATGGAATTCTCCAGGCCTAAATAGTGGAGTGGGCAGCCTTTCCCTTCTCCAGGGGATCTTTCCAACCCAGGGATCAAATGCAGGTCTCTGCATTTCAGGAAGATTCTTTACCAGCTGAGCCACAGGGGAAGCCCAAGAATACTTGAGTGGGTAGCCCATCCCTTCTCTAGCGGATCTTCCCAATGCAGAAATCGAACTGGGGTCTCTTGCATTACAGGTGCATTCTTTACCAACTGAGCTATCAGGGAAGCCCTGCCTACTCAGAAAGTCCCCTTGTATTTCTAGGAAAGTCTGTGGACACTGTGGTGTTAGCTCCTACTCAGATCTGGCCTTATTCCAGGTTGTTCTTTCTTTCAAGGTCCACAATTGCCTCCAAAGTCCACAGTCTCAAGGTAATTGTGGGAATTTAATCTGCTGCACCTGCTGCTGCAGGAATGAATTCCCTTCCTCCTCTTTGATCACACAGCCCCTGGTACTCTGCTTTTGTTTTGACCCCACTTTTGCTTGTAGGCCATGCCTCCCACCCCCAAGTCTGTTCCTTGCCCATACAAGATGGGGCAAAAGCTGTGGTTTATCAGGGCTCACTTTCTCAGTCAGGCTGGGGAGAAGTGGTATGACAGTTTAGGGAGTGCCTGCAGCAGTATAGACCTGCCAGAAATTGTTACAGTCTGAGGTGGATTGTGTACTCTCTCAGAGGCATTGATTCTGGTCATAGGTCCCATGGATGAGCCAAGCCTGCTCATAGCTTGGCAGCCAGTGTGGCAACAATCATGCCCACCTCTGGAGTCATAGCCCTTTTTTTTCCCCTACCTCTGGCACTCATGCCAGCTTTAGCAGCAGCAGGTCCATAATGATATCCACCTCTGGGGTCATAGACCACAGCCAGCTCATCCCACCTGTGGCACTTTTGAAAGTGGGTACCTGCCATCTGTGAGTGCATGGAGTTAAAGGGTCCCTGCAACAATGATCTTGTCTCTCTGGTGGGCCTGACATTTTCCCTAGACTCCCTTGGCTGTGTTGTACTAACCCCCTCAGAGTATCTTCACAGAAGTCAACTCTGGTCCTCTCCCTGGGGTTTGACCCCTGGTTCCTGAGCCTCCACAGCAGACTCATTTACCACAGTGGGTGTGCAAACCACTTCTTGGCTGGGAGGTGATGGTCAACAGTGATCACTGTGGTGAATTCTCTCCATTTTGCCTTCCAAGTACCTACTGTGTCATTCCCCTCTGAGATTCCAAAGCTCCCCCCATCCCCACCTGTAAGGGGGTTTCCAAGTATACAGAAGCTTTTTCTTCTTCACAGCTCCCTCTTTGAGATGCAGGACCTGTCTGGTTTCTTCTCTCTCTCTCTCTCTCTTTTTTTTTTTCCTCAATGCTATTTCCCTACTGCTTTATGTGGAGATTAGCTTGTCTTTTTGGAAGTCTGAAGTCTTCTGCAAGCATTCAATAGGTGATCTGTAGGAGCTTTTTCACATGCAGCTATATTTTTGATGCATTTGTGGGGAGATGATCTTCATCTCTTACTCCTCTGCCATCTTCAACCCCTCCTCTTGACATTATTTCTTGATGCATGTCTCTCCCAGGATATATATATATATATATATATATATATATATTTTTTTTTTTTTTCCAGGTGAGAATATTGGAGTGGGATATCATTTCCTATTCTAGGAGCTCTCCCCAACCCAGGGATCAAACCTGTGTTTCTTGCGACTCCTGCATAGGCAGGCGGATTCTTTACCGCTAGCACCACCTGGGAAGCTTGTAGTTAATACTGTTGCACAAGTTCCTACCCTGTGTACTTTCACAAAGCTGCTATGAATCACTACAGATAGCATCAAGTTATTTGAACTGACATGTAATTAATATTTGGGAATAACAGAATTAGCAAGTCATTAGGTTGTTCTTGTTTTGTTTTTGTTTGTTTTTTTTTTTTCTGTATGGGGCCTAGAAATTTCAAAGATGCCTAAATTCCAATTAGATGCAATTCTTCATTTAAACTATATAGAGGATAATGGGCAAAGGGAAATTGCAGCTGTTTTCTCTGTTTGAGGGCATCTTTCATTTGTTCTTCCTATTTGCTGGTCAGATGATCACATCCAGTTTTCCTGTTGGCTCTTCTTACCTGGGTAGTAGTTCAGTTGTAATATTTCTCCCTATTCTAGTCATGTTTTTATTCATTCCATTTTTAGACATGTTGTGGTCTCCTTCTAGTGGAGAAACTGTGGTCTCAGATAAAAGAGAAAGAAACCAATGCAATATAAATCAGACTGTTTGGTCATTTGGTCATTCATGCTTCCGCATTTGTCCACCATGTGAATTCTTATTCATCATCAGATTTCTCTTTTGATAGTGTATCCTTCGAAGCCAAATCTCATCTTACCAAAAGAGTTAATCACTTCCTTTTCTCTACCAGTTCTACACTTTGCACTGTTTCTATTATTGTGTATTTCTTGCTGTGACATAATTACATCTGGGTTTATCTGACCTGCACGAGTGCACAGGAAGAGGGACTATTTCTTAATCTTGGTTGAGAATCGTGTGTACGTACATCTCCAAAATTTCTAGACTTTTAATTTAGTGGAATGTGACTACAGGTCTTTAATCAACTCCATTTCCCTCTGAAATTCCTGGAAATGTCTAAAATTTGGGACACTTCTACCACCAAATTACCTGAATAATATTTAGATATAATATATCAGCAGTAGAAATGACAAAGCTTCTTAGCAGTTCCTCTTGTTTCAATATCAACTTCAGTTCTTCTAAGGACCCTTTAGAATAGTCTATTTTCCGTTGCATAGTCCCAGTTGGGTGCTTATATCTGTGTTTAGTTTTTGTACATAAAATGCTTGTGACATCTAGAATTCCAAAAAGTCCAGAGAGGATCCTGCCCTTTTCTTCTCCCAATGAGCCTCTCCTTTTCCTCTTCCCCCTCCCTTCTTTCTTTTTTCTTCTCCATACCCAGCTTCTCTTTCTTTTATCCTTTTCATATGTGATTCCTTCTGTCTTAGGATGCCTTTATTCCCCAAGCACTCAGTTACCCCCAAACCTTTTATTTCCCTATACATATTTAGGATAGGACCCTCTCAGTGGATATTGGTTGTTGCACACATGTAGGCTCCCCAGTGGAGAAACCTCTACCTTAGGAAAAGAAACACAGCCATTCTTATTAAGTTCATCCTAAGATTTTATCAAACTGTAATTGTTTGCATACCTCTAATCTGTTTTTTACTCTTGAGCCTAAGGTGCAACAACTACCCTATGTCTGTGTGCATTTGCCAGTGTTCTGGGAGATGAGCCTGCTCTTAAGCCCACCTGCTCAGCTAAATAGCTGCCTTCTACAGAGACTGCTGCTACTGCTGCTAAGTCACTTCAGTTGTATCCGACTCTGTGTGACCCCATAGACGGAAGCCCGCCAGGCTCCCCTGTCCCTGGGATTCTCCAGGCAAAAACAATGGAGTGGGTTGCCATTTCCTTCTCCAAGGCATGAAAGTGAAAAGTGAAAGTGAAGTCTCTCAGTCATATCCAACTCTTAGCGACCCCATGGACTGCAGCCTATCAGGCTTCTCTGTCCATGGGATTTTCCAGGCAAGAGTCCTGGAGTGGGGTGCCATAGCCTTCTCCGTCTACAAAGACTAATTACCTGCTAATGTCTCTAGCCATCCAGCCACTGGTCAAGGTACTAGCCATGGGATTTGTGTACCCCGTGGACTGAAATTCAGATTTGACATGTGAGTGGAAAATAACCCCAAGATGAGGATGAAGTATATATATGCCCAATAAAATTCCAATTTCAGATAAACAGATTTGGGACATACTTATATTAAAAAAAATTAACCATTGTTTATGTGAAATTCAAATTGAACTAGGCAACCTGTATTTTATTTGCCAATCTCAGTCTGGGGCTTTGTCTGCAGGACCTTGTCAGTCATATTAAGAATTTTATTCTAGAATCTAATGACCCATAAGTAAGTAAGTAAGTGTTAGTCACTCAGTTGTGCCAGACTCTTTACGACTAGGCTCCTCTGTCTGTGATATTTTCCAGGCAAGGATACTGGAATGGGTTGCCATTTCCTTTTCCAGGGAATCTTCCCAACCCAGGAATCAAACACGGGTCTCCTGCCCTGCAGGCAGATTCTTTACCAACTAAGCTACAATGACCCATATGTATGTGTACAATTTTCCATTGAAACATAAAATGTCTCTGTAGAGTCCTCCCCCTTTTAGATTCTTGTTTAGAAAATTTTAGGGTCATTAAATTTTGATTATTTACATAAGCACAGCAAGAATTGTGATTGACTATATAGGCCTTTTTAAGTTTGCTTTGCTGGAACTTTCTGTAAAGAATCTCAGATTACATGGATATCATTTTCCTAGTGCCATTTATTGAAGACTGCCTTTCCCCATTGAATGGTCTTGATACCCATGTCAAAAATCATTTCACCACATGTGGGAGGATTTATTTATTTATTTCTGTGTTCTCTATTCTTTTCCTTTAGTCTACATCTGTCTTTATTCAGTACACTGTTTTTTCCCCATAGTTATTTTTTTACTTGTGATGAGAGCTTCTAAGATCTACTCTCTTAGTACCACACTTTTTGATTATGGTAGCATTGTGAAAGACAAGTGCACCAGACAATTAAGAAAATAGTTTTATTCAGTCTTTTGCAATAGCCAGAACCTTTATTAATAACGAGCATCTCAAATACCTATCATAGAAAAGGAAGGTAATTTGGGGTTTGTAGAAGTATTATTTTATGTATTATGCAGTATTACTCAACCATAAAGAAAGATTGCATTTTAATCAGTTCTAGTGAGTTAGCTGAACGTAGCACCTATTTTCAGAGAAGGCAGTGGCAACCTACTCCAGTACTCTTTCCTGGAAAATCTCATGGATAGAGGAGCCTGGTAGGCTGAAGTCCATGGGGTCGCTAAGAGTCAGACATGACTGAGCGACTTCACTTTCACTTTTCACTTTCCTGCATTGGAGAAGGAAATGGCAACCCACTCCAGTGTTCTTGCCTGGAGAATCCTAGGGATGGGGGAGCCTGGCAGGCTGCAGTCCATAGGGTTGCACACAATCGGACACGACTGAAGTGATTAAGCAGCAGCAGTACCTGTTTTACAGTGTGAAGTAAATCAGAAAAATAAATATAGTGCATTAATTTATATATATGGAATCTAGAAAAATGGTATGGATAACCTATTTACAGGGAAGGAATGGAGACACAGATATAGAGAACAGACTTGTGGACACAGTGGAGGAAGGAAAGGGTGGGATGAGTGATTAAAGTAGCATCACATGTATACACTACCAAGTGTAAAACTGAGAATTGTCTGAGACATATGTCTGGAGTTGTTGCTGTGTATGCCACTTGGGATGCTTTAATTGCAACATCTAGAAATCTTCTCAACTAGTTGTCCTACTGCTAAATCACAATAGATGGTTCAGCTGGTCCTTAATGAACAAAAAGGTGACCTTATGGGAAATGGACTTATATTGTTCAAAGGAAAAATAATGCCTATTGTATTGTATAATAGATAAGCAAGGGAGTCAGCATGAATTTTGTGTAGGTCATGTGGAAGGACAGAGATGTGTCATATTCAAGGGCAAGGTGGTCCTTTGAAGTTAGTTGTTCTGGACACAAAAATAATGAGGGTGATTTCTTAATCATCCCTGTTTCCTTGGAGCATAGGGTTCAGGTAAAGTTCAACATTGTCACTATACTTAACTTGACCCCTTTTCTTTGTCAGAATTTGGATTAAAATATTAATACTATCGTGGATTTTGAACAGATAATGATTCACTTTTTAAAGATATTTATTTAAGTGTTTGAATAGGAAAAAAACCTGCTTTGGCATAAATATTTACATTCCTTTTTTAATCATGCTATAATTTATTTTTTCCAACTAAATACATTAAACATACAACCAATTATGTACTTAAGTAACTCTGCTTGCCTTGCAAGATAATATTTTGTGTGTGACTCAGAAGAGAGTTTGATGTTTTTAATGTGCTTAGATGACATAATTATCAGGTTTACAGTATAAAGTTTGTTCCAAAACCTGTATCTCCATTTTGATTGTTGAGATAATCTCACAAATAATGATGTGTGAAAGTGAAAGTAAAAGTCACACAGTTGTGTCTGACTATTTGTGACTCCATGGACTATGCATTCCATAGAATTTTCTAGGCCAGAATACTGGAGTGGATACCCTCTCCTTCTCCAGGGAATCTTCCCAACCCAGGGATCAAACCCAGGTCTCCCACATTGCAGGCAGATTTTTTACCAGCTGAGCCACAAAGGAAGCTCAGGAATAGTGGAGTGGGTAACCTATCCCTTCCCCAGTAGATCTTCCTGACTCAGGAATCAAACCGAGGTCTCCTGCATTGCAGGTGGATTCTTTACCAACTGAGCTATCACCCTATCATTTCAATAATTCTTGGGCTTTTCCTTATGTGTTATGAAGATTACCTTTGGACTTACTCTAAAAACAGAACTTTAATATTTGGGATGAGAAAAAATCAAAACCAGTCTTGTTTGGAATGATTCATCTAAAATCCAAGGAGCTATAAAACATCCATAATTATGTGAAAAAATTAGAAATTTTGAATTTAATAGTTTCTTGGGTTTTAGATGAATCATTCCTAAAAAGTCTGGTTTTGACTTTTTCTCCTCTCAAATATTAAATTCTATTTTTAGTTAGTCCAAAAGTAATCTTCATAACACATAAGGAAAAGTCCAAGAATAATTTAAGTGACAAGGCTTTAACAAAAGAATATAACTGCATAGTTAGGAAGTGTGCCTTTAATAGGAAGAAAAGAGCCACTTCTGATAGTAAAAAAAGTCCAAGAACAATTTAAACGACAGGGCTACAACAAAAGAATATAGCTGCATAGTTAGAAAATGTGTCTTTAATAGGAAAAAATAAAAAGAGCCACTTCTGATAGTAAGAATATTTTTTCAATGTTTCAAGGATAGGCTTTTGGCTTTTATTTACTCTTTTTATTTTATTTTATTTGCTTGACTATCTGTTTTATTGGGGTGAGGTGTGCCACAAAGATGATGTAAACAAGAAAAAAAGGACAAAGTCCAAAAAACAAAAATAAAAACAGAAACCTACCCAATAAATGTCACATGGCAAAGATGCTTGCTCCTTAGAAGAAAAGCTATGACAAACCTAGACAGAGTACTAAAAAGCAGAGACATCATTTTGCAGACAAAGGTCCGTATAGGCAAAGTGTGGTTTTTAAAATTGAGGTATAATTATTCTCAGGTGGTTAAGCGTCTGTCTACAATGTGGGAGACCTGGGTTCAGTCCCTGGGTCAGGAAGATCTCTTGGAGAAGGAAATGGGAATCCACTCCATTACTATTACCTGGAAAATCCCATGGACTGAGAAGCATGGTAGGCTATAGTCCATGGGGTCGCAAAGAGTCGGACATAACTGAGCGACTTCACTTCACTATTGGACAGGGATATACACGGATCTTAAATGTATATTTTTAATAGACACTTTAAACTTTCTATTGGAATATAGCCAGTTAATAATGTTGTGACAGGTGACCAGCAAAGGGAGTCAGTCATACATGAACATGTATACGTAATTCCCAACCTCCTCTGCCGTCCAAGCTGCCATATAATATTCAGCAGTTCTCTATGCTATACAATGTCTCAGACGGTAAAATATCTGTCTACAATGTGGGAGACCTGGGATTGATCCCTGAGTCGGGAAGATTCTCTGGAGAAGGAAATGGCAACCCACTCCAGTACTCTTGCCTAGAAAATCCCATGGACGGAGGAGCCTGGTGTCCATGGGGTCGCAAAGTCGGACATGACTGAGTGACTTCACTTTATGCTATACAGTAGGACCTTGTTGGATATTCATTTTGCTTTACAATATTATGTTGGTTTCTGCCATATAACAACACAAATCAGCCCTAATTAAACATATATCACCTCCCCCTTGAGCCTCCATCCCCTCCCCCTATCCCACTCCTCTAGGTTATCACAGTGTACCAGGCTAGACTCCCTGTGTTATATAGCAGCTTTTCACCAGGTATCTATTATACACATGGTAGTGTATATATGTTGATGCTACATTCTCTATTTTTCCCACTCTTTCCTTCCCTCACTGTGTCTATAAATCCATTCTTTATATTGTTTTTCTAGACTCCATATATATGCATTAATATACTATATTTGTTTTTCTCTTTCTAACTTACTTCACCTGTTAAACAAGTGCTAGGTTCATCCAACTCACTGAACTGAATGGATGTGTTCTTTTTTATGGTTGAGTAATATTTCATTGTGTGTATGCACTTCATCTTTATTCATCTGTTAATGGACATCTAGATTGTTTCCATGTCCTAGATTTTGTAAATAGTGCTGCTATGAACATTGGGGTGTATGTCTTTTTCAGTTATGGTTTTCTCAGGGTATGCTCAGTAGTAGAATTGCTGTGTGGTAGTTTTATTCCTAGGTTTGTGAGAAATCTCCTTACTGTGGTCCATAGAGGCTACACCAATTTATGTTCCCATCCTCTCCAGCATTTGTTGTTTGTATATTTTTTTGATGGTGGCCATTCTGACTGGTGTGAGGTGATACCTCATTGTAGTTTTGACTTCCATTCTCTAATAATTAGTGATGTTGAAGGCAATGGCAACCCACTCCAGTACTCTTGCCTGGAAAAATCCCATGGAGGGAGGAGCTTGGTAGGCTGCAGTCCATGGGGTTGCTATGAGTCAGACACGACTGAGTGATTTCACTTTAACTTTTCACTTTCCTGCATTGGAGAAGGAAAGGGCCACCCACTCCAGTGTTCTTGCCTGGAGAATCCCAGGGACTGGGAAGCCTGGTGGGCTGCCATCTGTGAGGTCTCACAGAGTTGGACATGACTGAAGCGACTCAGCAGCAGCAGCAGAACATCTTTTAATGTGTTTATTGCACATCTGAATGTCTCCTTTGGAAAAGTCTCTTTAGGTCTTCTGCACATTTTTTTATTGGGCTGTTTGTTTTCTGATATTGAACTCTATGAGCTATTTATTCACTTTGGAGATTAATCCTTTTTTCAGTTGTTTCATTTGCAATTATTTTCTCCCATTCTGAAGGTTGTCTTTTAATCTTATTTATGGTTTCCTTTCCTGTGCAAAAGCTTTTAAATTTGATTATGTCTGATTTGTTTAATTTTGTTTTTATTTCCATTACTGTAGGAGGTGGGTCAAAGAGGATCTTGCTTTCATTTATGTCAAAGAATCTACTACCTATGTTTTCCTTTAAGAGGTTTTACTTTCTGGCCTTATATTTAAGTCTTTTGCCCATTTTGAGTTTGTTTTTGTGTATGGTGTTAGGAAGTGTTCTACTTTGATCCTTATACATGTACCTGTCCAGTTTTCTCAGTGTCACTTATTGAAGAGGCTTTTCTCCATTGTGTATACTTACCTCCTTTGTCAAAGGTAAGGTGCCCATAGGTGTATGAGTTTGTCTCTGGGTGTTCTATCTTGTCCCATTGGTCTATATTTCTGTTTTTGTGCCAGTACCATACTGTCTTGAGGGATTTGGCTTTGTAGTTTAGTCTGAAATCAGGAAGGTTGATTACTCTAACTCTGTTTTTCTTTGTCAAGATTCCTTTGGCTATTTAGGATCTCTTGTTTTCCCATATAGATTGTCAAATGTTTAGTTCTAGTTCTACGAAAAATATCATTGGTAGTTTGTTAGGGACTGCATTGAATCTGTTTGTTGCTTTGGGTAGTATAGTAATGTTCACAATACTGATTACACAATTGAAGAACACAGTATATCTTTCCATCTGTTTGTGTCATCTTAGATTTCTTACATCATTGTCTTATAGTTTTCTGCATACAGGTCCTTTGTCTCTTTCAGTTCAGTTGCTCAGTCATGTCTGACTCTTTGCGACAACATGAATCGCAACACACCAGGCCTCCCTGTCCATCACCAACTCCCAGAGTTCACCCAAACTCATGTTCATCGAGTCATTGATGCCATCTAGCCATCTCATCCTTTGTTGTCTCCTTCTCCTCCTGCCCCCAATCCCTCCCAGCATTAGGGTCTTTTCCAATGAGTCAACACTTTGCATGAGATGGCCAAAGTATTAGAGTTTCAGCTTTAGCATCAGTTCTTCCAATGAACACCCAGGACTGATCTCCTTTAGAATGGACTGGTTGGACTCCTTGTAGTCCAAGAGACTCTCAAGAGTCTTCTCCAACACCACAGTTCAATAACACCAGTTCAATAACACAGTTCTCAGCACGAAAGCATCAATACTTCAGTGATCAGCATTCTTCACAGACAACTCTCACATCCATACGTGACCACTGGAAAAACCATAGCCTTGAGTAGACGGACCTTTGTTGGCAAACTAATGTCTCTGCTTTTGAATATGCTATCTAGGTTGGTCATAACTTTCCTTCCAAGGAGTAAGCATCTTTTAATTTCATGGCTGTAATCATCATCTGCAGTGATTTTGGAGCCCCCCCAAAAAATAAAGTCTGACACTGTTTTCACTGTTCCCCCATCTATTTGCCATGAAGTGATGGGACCAGATGCCATGATCTTAGTTTTCTGAATATTGAGCTTTAGGCCAACATTTTCACTATCCTCTTTCACTTTCATCAAGAGGCTCTTTAGTTTCTCTTCACTTTGTGTCATAAGGGTGGTGTCATCTGCATATCTGAGGTTATTGATATTTCTCCCGGCAATCTTGATTCCAGCTTGTGTTTCTTGTAGTCCAGCGTTTCTCATGATGTACTCTGCATATAAGTTAAATAAGCAGAGTGATAATATACAGCTTTGACATACTCTTTTTCCTATTTGGAACCAGTCTGTTGTTCCATGTCCAGTTCTAACTGTTGCTTTCTGACATGCATATAGGTTTCTCAAGAGGCAGGTTAGGTGGTCTGGTGTTCCCATCTCTTTCAGAATTTTCCACAGTTGATTGTAATCCACAGAGTCAAAGGCTTTGGCATAGTCAATAAAGCAGAAATCAATGTTTTTCTGGAACTCTTGCTTTTTGATGGTCCAGCAAATGTTGGCTATTTGATCTCTGGTTCCTCTGTCTTTTCTATAACCAGCTTGAACATCTGGAAGTTCACGTTTCACGTATTGCTGAAGCCTGGCTTGGAGAATTTTGAGCATTACTTTACTATTGTGTGAGATGAGTGCAATTGTGCAGTAGTTTGAACATTCTTTGGCATTGCCTTTCTTATTGGAATGAAAACTGACCTTTTCCATTCCTGTGGCCACTGCTGAGTTTTCCAAATGTGCTGGCATATTGAGTGTAGCACTTTCACAGCATCATCTTTCAGGATTTGAATAGCTCAACTGGAATTCCATTACCTCCACTAGCTTTGTTCATAGTGATGCTTTCTAAGGCCTACTTCACATTCCAGGATGTCTGGCTGTAGATGAGTGATCACACCATTGTGATTTTCTTGGTCATGCAGATCTTTTTTGTACAGTTCTTCTGTGTATTCTTTCCACCTCTTTTTAATATCTTCTGTCTGTTAGGTCCATAGCATTTCTGCCTTTATTGAGCCCATCTTGGCATGAGATGTTCTCTTGGTATCTCTAATTTTCTTGAAGAGGTCTCTAGTCTTTCCCATTCTGTTCTTTTCCTCTATTTCTTTGCATTGATCGCTGATGAAGGCTTTTTTAATCTCTCCTTGCTATTCTTTGGAACTCTGCATTCAGATGCTTATATCTTTCCTTTTTTCTTTTGCTTTTTGGTTCTCTTCTTTCCACAGCTAATTGTAAGGCCTCCTCAAACAGCCGTTTTGCTTTTTTGAATTTCATTGTCTTGGGGATGTTCTTCATCCCTATCTCCTGTACAGTGTCACGAACTTTTGTCCATAGTTCATCAGGCACCCTATCAGATCTAGTCCCTTAAATCTATTTCTCACTTCCACTATATAATCGTAAGTGATTTTATTTAGGTCATACCTGAATGGTCTAGTGGTTTTCCCTACTTTCTTCAACTTAGGTTTGAATTTGGCTTAATTAGGATGGATTAGGCTGGACTGGTTGGAACCCCTTGCAGACCAAGGCACTCTCAAGTGTCTTTTCCAACACCACAGTTCAAAAGCATGAACTCATCGGTGTTCAGCCTTCTTTGTGGTCCACTTCTCATATCTCTATGTGATTAATGGAAAAACAATTGGTTTGACTATATGGATCTTTGTCAACCAAGTAATGTCTCTGCTTTTTAATATGCTGTCTAGGTTGGTCATAGCTTTTCTTTGAAGGAGGAAGCGTCTTTTAATTTCATAGTTGCAGTCACCATCTGCAGTGATTTTGAAGCCCCAAAATATGAAGTCTGACACTGTTTCCACTGTTTCCCATCTATGTCCCATGAAGTGATGGGACCAGATGCCATGATCTTTATTTTCTAAATGTTGAGCTTTAAGCCAACTTTTTCACTCTCCACTTTCACGTTCATCAAGAGGCTTTTTAGTTCCTCTTCACTTTCTGCCATACGGGTGGTGTCATCTGCATATCTGAGGTTATTGATATTTCTCCCAGCAATCTTGATTCCAGCTTGTGTTTCTTCCAGTCTAGCGTTTCTCATGATGTGCTCTGTACATAAGTTAAATAAGCAGGGTGACAATATACAGCCTTGATGTACTCCTTTTCCTATTTGGAACCACTCTGTTGTTCCATGCTCTGTTTTAACTGTTGCTTCCTGACCCTTTTAGAAGTGGTTGACCAGTTTTCCCAGCACCACTTGTTAAGGAGATTGTCTTTTCTCCATTGTATATTCTTGCCTCATTTGTCAAAGATAAGGTTTGCCTAGGTGAGTGGGTATATCTCTGGGCTTTGTATTTTGTTCCAATGATCTATACTTTCTGTCTTTGTGCCAGTGCCATACTATCTTGATGACTGTAGCTTTGTAGTATAGCCTGAAGTCAGGCAGGTGAATTCCTCCAGTTCCATTCTTCTTTCTCAAGATTGTTTTTGCTGTTAAAGGTTTTTTTGTATTTCCATACACATAGTGAAATTATTTGTTTTAGTTCTCTAAAAAATACTGTTAGTAGCTTGATAGCGATTGCATTGAATCTATAGATTGCTTTGAGTAGTATACTCATTTTCACTATATTGATTCTTTGAATGCATGAGTATGATATATTTCTCCATCTATTTGTGTTCTCTTTGAATTCTTTCATCAATGTTTTATAATTTTCTATATATAAGTCTTTTGTTTCATTAGGTAGATTTATTCTTAAGTATTTTATTCTTTTTGTTGCAATTGTGAATGGAATTTTTTCCTTAATTTCTCTTTTTGTTTTCTCATTGTTAGTGTATAGGAATGCAAGGGATTTCTTCATGGTAATTTTATATCTTGCGAATTTAATACATTCATGATTAGCTCTAGTAATTTTCTGGTAGAGTCTTTAGGGTTTCTATGTAGAGGATCATGTCATCTGCAAACAGTGCAAGTTTTACTTCATCTTTTCCAATCTGGATTCCTTTTATTTCCTTTTTTGCTCTGATTGCTGTGGCCAAAACTTCCAAAATTATGTTGAATGGTAGTGATGAGAGTGGGCACCATTGTATTGTTCCTGACTGTAAGGGAAATGCTTTCAATTTTTCACCATTGAGGGTAATGTATGCTGTGAATTTGTCATATATGGCTTTTATTATGTTGAGGTGTGTTCCTTCTATGCCTGTTTTCTGGACTGTTTTTATCAGAAATGGATGTTGAATTTTGTCAAAGGCTTTGAGATAATCATATGGATTTTATCTTTCCATTTGTTAATGTGATATATTATATTGATTAATTTATGGATTTTGAAGAATCCTTGCATCCCTAGGATAAAGCCCACTTCATCACGTATGATGTATGATCTTTTTACTATGTTGTTGGATTCTGTTTACTTGAATTTTGTTAAAGACTTTTACATCTATGTTCATCAGTGATATTGGCCTGTAGTTTTCTTTTTTTGTGCCATGTTTGTCTTGTTTTGATATTAGGGTGACATTGGTCTAATACAATGAATTTGGAAGTTTACCTTCCTCTGCAATTTTCTAGAAGAGTTTGAGTTAGCTCTTCTCTGTATGTATGGTAGAATTCAGCTGTGAAGCTGTCTGGTTCTGGGCTTTTGTTTGCTGGAAGATTTCTGATTACAGTTTCAATTTCCATGCTTGTGGTGGATCTGTTAAGATTTTCTATTTCTTCCTGGTTCGGTTTTGGAAAGTTGCAGTTTTCTAAGAATTTGTCCATTTCTTCCAAGTTGTCCATTTTATTGGCATATAGTTGCTGATAGTAGTCTCTTACGATGCTTTGTATTTCTGTGTTTTCTGTTGTAATTTCTCCATTTTCATTTTTAATTTTGTTGATTTGATTCTTCTCTCTTTGTTTCTTGATGAATGTGGCTCATGTTTTGTTAATTTTATTTATTGTTTCAAATAACCAGGTTTTAGCTTTATTGATATTTGTTATGGTCTCTTTTGTTTCTTTTGCATTTATTTCTGCCCTAATTTTTAAGATTTCTTTCCTTCTACTAACCCTGGGGTTCTTCATTTCTTCCTTTTCTAGTTGCTTTTGGGGTAGAGTTAGGTTATTTATTTGACTACTTTTTGTTTCTTGAGGTAAGCCTATATTGCTTTGAACCTCCCCCTTAGCACTGATTTTACAGTGTCCCATACGTTTTGGGTTGTTGTGTTTTCATTTTCATTCATCTCTATGCATATTTTGATTTATTTTTTTATTTCTTCTGTGATATATTTTTTATTCAGAAACGTGTTGTTCAGCCCCCATATGTTGAAATTTTTTGATAGTTGTTCTCCTGTGATTACATCTAATCTTACTATGTTGTGCTCAGAAAAGATGCTTGGAATGATTTCAATTTTTTTGAATTTACCAAGGCTAGATTTATGGCCCAAGGTGTGATCTATCCTGGAGAAGGTTCCATGTGCACTTGAGAAAGAGGTAAAATTCATTGTTTTGTGGAGAAATGTCCTATAGATATCAATTAGATCTTCCTGGTCCTTGTATCATTTAAAGTTTGTTTTTCCTTGTTAATTTTCTGCTTGATCAATCTATCCATATGTGTGATTGGTGCTTTAAAGACTCCCACTATTATTGTGTTCCTGTTAATTTCCCCTTTCATTCTTGTTAGCATTTGCCTTGCATATTGTGGTGCTCCTATGTTGGGTGCATATATATTTCTAATTGTTATGTCTTCTTCTTGGACTGATCCTTTGATCATTATGTAGTGTCATTTGTCTCTTTTTACAGCCTTATTTTAAAGTCTACTTCATCTGATAGGAGTAATGCTACTCCTGCTTTCTTTTGGTCTCTATTTGAGTGAAATATCTTTTTCCAGCCCTTCTCTTTCAGTCTGTATGTGTCCCTTGTTTTGAGGTGGGTCTCTTGTAGACAGCATATATAGGCATCTTGTTTTTGTATCCATTCAGCCAGTCTTTATCTTTTGTTTGGGGCATTCAACCCATTTACATTTAAGGTAAGATCCTGTTTCCATTTACTTTGTTGTTTGGGTTTGAGATTATACACCCTTTCTGTGTTTCCTAACAAAGATCCTTTAGCATTTGTTGAAGAGCTGGTTTGATGGTGCTGAATTCTCTCAGCTTTTTCTTGTCGGTAAAGCTTTTGATTTCTCCTTCATATATGAATGAGATACTTGCTGGGTACAGTAATCTGGGTTGTATCTTTTTCTCTTTCATCACTTTAAGTGTGTCCTACCATTCCCTTCTGGCCTAAAGAGTTTCTATTGAAAGATCAGCTGTTATCCTTATGGGGATCTTCTTGTGTCTTATTTGTTGTTTTTCCCTTGCTGCTTTTAATATTTGTTCTTTGTGTTTGATCTTTGTTAATTTGATTAATATGTTTCTTGGGGTGTTTCACCTTAGGTTTATCCTGTTTGGGACTCTCTGGTTTTCTTGGACTTGTGTGACTATTTCCGTCTCTATTTTAGGGAAGTTTTCAACTATTATCTCCTCAAGCATTTTCTCATGGCCTTTCTTTTTGTCTGCTTATTCTGGGACTCCTGTATTTTAATGTTGTGGCATTACATTGTCCCAGAGGTCTCTGAGCTTGTCTTCATTTCTTTTAATTCTTATTTCTTTTTCACTCTCTGCTTCATTTATTTTTACCATTATATCTTCTACCTCACTTATCCTATCTTTAGCCTCTGTTATCTTACTTTTAATTCCCTCTAGAGTGTTTATGATCTCATTTTTTGCATTATTTATTATTGATTGACTCTTTTTAATTTCTTCTAGGTCCTTGTTAAACATTTCTTGCATCTTCTCAATCCTTGTCTCCAGGCTATTTATCTGTAACTCTATTTTGCTTTCAAGATTTTGGATCATTTTTACTATGATTATTCGGAATTCTTTTTCAGGTTGACTCCTGAACTCCTCCTCTTTCATTTGCTTTGGTGGACATTTATCCTGTTCCTTTACCTGCTGAGTATTTCTCTGCCTTTTCATCTTGTTTAAATTGCTGTGTTTGGGGTGGCCTTTCTGTATTTTGGCAATTTGTGGTTCCTCTTTATTGTGGAGGTTCCTCACTCTGGGTGGGGTTGGACGGCTGGCTTATCTAGGTTTCCTGTTTAGGGAAGTGTGCATTGGTGACTTTTTAATGATGGTCATTCTGACTAGTGTTATGTGATATCTCATTGTAGGCTTGATTCACAATTCTCTAGTATTCAGTGATGTTTAGCATCTTTTCATATGTATGTCTTCTTTTAGATCTTCTGCTCATTTTTTTCAACATTTTTGTCTATCTTTTGTTTCAATTAAAATAAATTTAATTGGAGTGTAGTTGATTTACCATGTTATGTTAATTTCAGTTGTACAGAGTGAAGTAAGTCATACAGTGATACAAATATCATATGAAATCATTTATATGTGGAATCTAAAAGAAGGATACAGATGAACTTATCTACAAAACAGAAATAGAATTACAGATGTAGAAAACAAGCTCATGGTTCTCAGAAGATAAGTTGGGGTGTATAATTTGGAAGATTGGGACTGACATATACATACGTAAAGTAGATAACTGATAAGTCTTCTTGCATCTTCTCAATCCTTGTCTCCAGGCTATTTATCTGTAACTCTATTTTGCTTTCAAGATTTTGGATCATTTTTACTATGATTATTCGGAATTCTTTTTCAGGTTGACTCCTGAACTCCTCCTCTTTCATTTGCTTTGGTGGACATTTATCCTGTTCCTTTACCTGCTGAGTATTTCTCTGCCTTTTCATCTTGTTTAAATTGCTGTGTTTGGGGTGGCCTTTCTGTATTTTGGCATTTGTGGTTCCTCTTTATTGTGGAGGTTCCTCACTCTGGGTGGGGTTGGACGGCTGGCTTATCTAGGTTTCCTGTTTAGGGAAGTGTGCATTGGTGACTTTTTAATGATGGTCATTCTGACTAGTGTTATGTGATATCTCATTGTAGGCTTGATTCACAATTCTCTAGTATTCAGTGATGTTTAGCATCTTTTCATATGTATGTCTTCTTTTAGATCTTCTGCTCATTTTTTTCAACATTTTTGTCTATCTTTTGTTTCAATTAAAATAAATTTAATTGGAGTGTAGTTGATTTACCATGTTATGTTAATTTCAGTTGTACAGAGTGAAGTAAGTCATACAGTGATACAAATATCATATGAAATCATTTATATGTGGAATCTAAAAGAAGGATACAGATGAACTTATCTACAAAACAGAAATAGAATTACAGATGTAGAAAACAAGCTCATGGTTCTCAGAAGATAAGTTGGGGTGTATAATTTGGAAGATTGGGACTGACATATACATACGTAAAGTAGATAACTGATAAGTCAACTCTATACCTCAGGGAACTCTACTCATTACTTTGTAATGACCTATATGGTAAAAGAATCTAAAATCAAGTGGATATATGTATATCTGCCTATTTTTTGGTTGAGTTGTTCATTTTTTTTTTTTTATGTTGAGCTGCATGAGGTGTTTGTATATTTTGAACATTAATTCCATGTTCGTTGTTCTGGTAGTAAATAAATTCTCCCATTCTGAGGATTGTTTGTTCATTTTGCTTTTTTAATTTTGGGGGGATATCATTGATTTACAATGTTGTGTTATTCTCAGTTTCTTTCTTTTCCTTTGTTGCTTTTAATATTTGTTCCTTGTTTTTAATTTATGTCAGTTTGATTAATATGTGTCTTGACATGTTCCTCCTTGGCTTTATCCTGTATGAGACTCTCTGTCCTTTCTGGACTTGGGTGACTGTTTCTTTTCCCATGTTAGTGAAGTTTTTGGCTTTAATCTCTTGAAATATTTTCCAGGCCCTTGTCTTCCTCTTCTTCTTCTGGGACCTCTATAATGTGAATACTCATGTGTTTAATGTTTTCCCAGAAGTTTCTGATGCTGTACTCATTTCTTTTCATTCATTTTTCTTTTTTTAATATAAATTTATTTATTTTAATTGGAGGTTAATTACTTTACAATATTGTATTGGTTTTACCATTCATTTTTCTTTATTTTGTTCTGTGGGAGTGATTTCTATCAATCACTGTTTTCCTTCTCACTTCTGTGTTCTACAGCCTCAGTTATTCTGCTTTTGATTCCTTCTTCTGTATTTTTCATGTCAGTTATTGTGTTGTTCATCTCTTTGTTCTTTAATTCTTCTATCTCTTTGTCAAACATTTTTTGTATCTGTGTCTGTGCATCTATTCTTTTTCCAAAATTTTGAATCATCTTTACTATCATCACTTTGAATTTTTTTAAGGTATATTGCCTACCTTCTCTTTGTTTGGTTGTTCTTGTGGATTTTTATCTTGTTCCTTCATCTTCTACTTGTTTCTTTGTTGTCTTATTTTGTCTAACTTTCTGCATTTGTGATTTCCTTTCTACAAGCTGTAGGATCATAGTTTTTCTTGCTTCTGGTATTTGTCTCCTAGTGGATGAGATATGTCCAGGAGCTTGTGCTGGATTCCTGGCTAGAGTCTCATGCCTTCCCTTTGGTGGGTGTAGCTGGATTTTATCCCTCTCATGAGCAGAGCTGTGTCAAGGAGTGTGTTTTGAAATGGCTGTGCTGCCCAGTATGACTTTAGGCAACCTGTCTGTTCATGGGTGGGGTTGTTGGTTGTTTTCCTATTTTGCTGATTGTCCTAAGGCATTCCAGCACTATAGCATGTAAGCCATTGTATGGAGCTGGGTCTTGTTTCCAAAATGAGGACTTCCTGGACAGCTCATGCCAATAAATATTTCCTGATTCCTCTGCTACCAATGTCCTTGTTCCCACAGTGAGCTGCAGCTGATCCCTATCTTCTCCAGGCACTCTCCAAGCATCCTAGGTAGATGTAGCCTAGGTCCTATAGAGGTACTTCTTTGTGCTGGGTCCCAGTGCTCTTGAGATCTTGTGTGCACCCACCAAGAGTGGAGTCTTTATGTTCCCTAGCCCTGTGGAGTTCCTGCACTCAAACCCTGCTTGCCTTTGTCAACATAAACAACAACAACAACAAAAAAAAAACATAAAAGTGAAGAGTTTTTCATTCAGTGGAAATTTTTAGGACTTGAAGCATGGGAGACAGCATCTCAAGTGACTCTTAGAGAATTGCTCCAAGGAGGCAGGAGAAGGAATCAGGTTATATACAAGTTTACAAAAAAAGGGCAAATAGTCTGATTATCAAAAGAATTTTTGTTAATTAAAGAAAACTAGACATCCCAAGCTAAGGAATTTAGCACTTTTCTATGCATAGGAAAATGCAAGGATCTGGGCTCACTGAAATCATTTGTTTCATATGTATCTCAGCTATCTGGGGCCAGTATCCTCTGTTTTTTACATCCTGAGTTCCTTGGTGCTCACCATAGGGTGTGGCTGCAGCCTGATGGCTGCCAGATCACAGGTATTGTTCTTCTTTCTCTGTGCCCTCAGGGCTCGGAAATTCACATTTGGATTGCCTGAGTCACTGATGAGTGTGACATCCTTGCTTACTGATATAGGAGGAAATACTCCATTTCTCATCTTCAAGACTAGATGCCACAGGAGTTCTTCCTAATGCCAGATCCTCAGACTGCCTTAGAGGGCTATTTTCATGTGGGAATATCCTTGTGTAGCCTGCATGCTTTAATATTTTTTAGTGAGAGTGCTATTTTTAATATGGATGTCTACCACCTTCTTCCTCAGTGTATGCTGGCCATTATCCCCTTGATAGGTGTAGCTAATATTGTAGTGACCAGAGCCTGCCCTGGATATTGAGCTGGGCTTTCCCTTTGCTCTCTGGTTGTCATTGCACTGTTAGGGATGGAGTCTACTCCCTAATTGTCAGAGAATGGGCCCTGGGATCTGTTTCTGTGTTGTGTTTCTGATCTGTAGTGCAAGGTACACAGGATGGAACATTTCCACTGGAAGAGTAGCCACTGAGTATTATTCCTCTGGTTCTGCTCACCTGTGAGTGTACACTGTTCTGTCATCTTTCACAAGTTGTGCAAATTGCCCTGGTTTTGTAACTGCTCTCAGCCCCATCTTAACTGTCAGTATGCTGTCAATTTGTACTGGTGCCTCTCAGGTGTTGTTTTCACTAGGCCACCAGCATAGATCCACTGATGTCATGTCCCTTTAGTGCAGTAATCATGGACCAGTACATGCTGTGGGGACTGTGGGGTCAGCTCAGACTCTGGCCTGTTCTACACCTATATGTATGTTCCCACAAAGCCTACAGCTGTTAAAGCTAGACCTTTCTCAGATGCAGAGGCATTCATGGTTTGTTCAGATGTTCCACAGACACTGATTTGCACAGGTGTGAGGAGAGATTTTGGAGAAGAAAATGGCAACCTACTCCAGTGTTTTTGCCTGGAGAATCCCAGGGACAGAGCCTGGTAGGCTGCAGTCTATGGGGTTGCACAGAGTCAGATATGACTGAAGTGACTTAGCAGCAGCAGCAGTAGCAGCAGAGGAGACATTTTAGCTCTTCTTCCTTAGTTTCACAGCCCCTGGGCCTCTGCTATTGTTTCAGCCCTACCTTTGCATGTGAGCCACCCACCAACATCTGGTCCTGAGGTTGCCCTAGAGTGCAAGTGCCTACTCTTGTGGGACTAGGGTAAGGGTGGTGCTTGACCAGGGCACAGGAGCCTACCCTGAAGGGGAGTCTAATGATATGTTATGT
The DNA here is from genome assembly GCA_006408695.1 of Aepyceros melampus. Taxonomy (NCBI): domain Eukaryota; kingdom Metazoa; phylum Chordata; class Mammalia; order Artiodactyla; family Bovidae; genus Aepyceros; species Aepyceros melampus. The sequence goes on from SJXQ01012274.1 coordinate 26,531, forward strand.
AGTAAAAATAAAATATAATATCCTCTAGCCTAAAAAGTAAATTTTATTATTTAATGACCACATGAGTTGTTTTTTTGAAGGGAAATGACTGGTAAATACAATCAATTATGTGATCAACTCCTTTCTATTCTAGTAATAGTTTATGACACAGTTCCTATTTGATTAAGGAATATAATAATCAGGTTCACAGTATAAATCACATTTCTAAAATCATTTTTCCTGTGAAAAATTGAAAAGTTACTATTTCCCTATAATGATTGTTGAATTTACACTTTGGAAGGCATAATTTTAAATTATATAGCTATATTTTATAGATTCTTGGCAATTAAAGAGGAATAATTTTGGGAAATAATTCTTCCATTCTCCTCAGCGTATATTCTAAAATCATTTCTTTTTCTATTTTAGTAGTCCTGATAATATTTTTTATACTGTCAACTTAAAAAAAATTCACAACCAAAAGTTGAGAATTATGCTCTATTCAGTGGTAATTTTTAAGACTTCAAGCCAGGGAGACAGCATCTCCAGTAACCCTTAGAGAATTGCTTCAAGGAGTTGAGAGGCCAAACTACACAGAAATTTTCCAACAAAGGGCAGGTCGTCTGAACATCAAAAGATTATTCTTAATAAAGAAAACCAAATATCCTAAGTCAAATTTAACACTTTTATATGTATGGGAAGATGCAAGAGTCTGGGCTCACGGAAACCATTCCTTTCATCTGTCCAGGCCAGTATCCTGTGTTTTTTACATCCTGAGCTCCATTGGGGCTCACCTTAGGGAATGACTGCAGTCTGATGGCTGCTAATTCACAGATGTTTTTCTCTTTCTGAGTACCCTTAGGGCTCACCAGCTCACATTGGAGGGCTGTGATCACTGAAGACTGTGACATCCTTGTTTACTGATATGGCAAGAAATGCTCCATTTCTCAGTATCATCCAGAAGCTTTGACCGTTTGACCTTTCAGTTCAGTTCAGTCACTCAGTTGTGTCTGACTCTTTGCAACCCCATGAATTGCAGCATGCCAGGCGTCCCTGTCCATCACCAACACCTGGAGTTCACTCAAACTCGCATCCATCAAGTCAGTAATGCCATCAAGCCATCTCATCCTCTGTTGTCCCCTTCTCCTCCTGCCCCCAATCCCTCCCAGCATCAGGGTCTTTTCCAATGAGTCAACTCTTCGCATGAAGTGGCCAAAGTACTGGAGCTTCAGCTTTAGCATCAGTCCTTCCAATGAACACCCAGGACTGATCTCCTTTAGAATGGACTGGTTGGACTCCTTGCAGTCCAAGGGACTCTTAAGAGTTTTCTCCAACACCACAGTTCAAAAGCATCAATTCTTTGGCACTCAGCCTTCTTCACAGTCCAACTGTCACATCCATACATGACTACTAGAAAAACCATATCCTTCACTAGACGGACCTTTGTTGGCAAAGTCAAGTCTCTGTTTTTCAATATGCTATCTAGGTTGGTCATAACTTTCCTTCCAAGAAGTAAGCGTCTTTTAATTTCATGGGTACAATCACCATCTGCTGTGACTTTGGAGCCCCCTCCCCAAAATAAAGTCTGACACTGTTTCCACTGCTTCCCCATCTATTTCCCATGAAGTGATGGGACCAGATGCCATGATCTTCGTTTTCTGAATGTTGAGCTTTAAGCCAACTTTTTCACTCTCCTCTTTCACCTTCATCAAGAGGCTTTTTAGCTCCTCTTCACTTTCTGCCATAAGGGTGGTGTCATCTGCATATCTGAGGTTATTGATATTTCTCCCGGCAATCTTGATCCCAGCTTGTGTTTCTTCCAGTCCAGCGTTTCTCATGATGTACTCTGCATATAAGTTAAATAAGCAGGGTGACAGTATACAGCCTTGACGTACTCCTTTTCCTATTTGGAACCAGTCTGTTGTTCCATGTCCAGTTCTAACTGTTGCTTCCTGACCTGCATACAGATTTCTCAAGAGCCAGGTCAAATGGTCTGGTATTCCCATGTCTTTCAGAATTTTCCACAGTTTATTGTGATCCACACAGTGAAAGGCTTTGGCATAGTCAATCAAGCAAAAATAGATGTTTTTCTGGAACTCTCTTTTTTAATGATCCAGCGGATGTTGACAATTTGATCTCTGGTTCCGCTACCTTTTCGAAAAGCAGCTTGAACATCTGGAAGTTGACACATATTGAATGCTCAATCATATTCTTGAAGAAAATTTTATTTTGTTATTTTATCATTAATAATTATTATGAAATTTGATTTATATAAAGAACTTTAGAAACATACAAAGTATAATAAAAATATAGTGATATGCAAGAAATTAGATTAAAAGAAGAGAACATTACTATAGAGTGAAAGCTCCCCACATATCCTTAACAGATTACATTATTTTCTTATGTATTGGTAGATATCTAGCATCTGAAATTTCACACTTACTATTTTCTTACTTTGAAAATATTTTTATTGGAATAAAGTTGATTTACAATATTATATTAATTTCAGGTGTACTTCAAAGTGAATAAATTATACATATACATATATCCACTCTTATTTTTAAAAAAATTATTTTCCCATAATGTCCATTACAGAGTACTGAATAGCATTTGCTGTGCTACACAATAGGTTCATATTAGTTTTTTATTTTACATATAGTACTGTGTATATGTGAATCCCAATCTTCTAGTTTATCCCCTACTTTCCCTCTTGGTTACCTTAAGTTTGTTTTCTACATCTACTACTCTGTTTCTGCTTTGTAAATAGGTTCTTTTTTTTTTTAGATTCCACGTATAAGTGATATTGTCTTTCTTTGTCTGAGTTACTTCACTTTGTATGATAATCTCTAGTTTCTTCCATGTTGCTGCAAACATCATGTCATATGCACAGAGGCCTGTTTTTGAACATTATATAAAGGTTATAGTGTAATATTTTCCCTCCACTTGATTTTTTCCTCAATTTTATATGTTTAGATGTAGCCATGTTGCTATGAAAATTCCTGCTTAGTTCATTTTTGCTGATATATAGTATTTCATTATGTGAGTATGCCACCATACTTCTTTATTAATTCTCTTGTTAACATATGTTTATTGTTGCTTCTAGCAGTTTTACTGCTTCTAGCTGTTTTCACTTTTGTTTCACTTTTATGAATAATGTTACTATACTCCTTGCAAATGTCCTCACCAAATTCTATATTTACAGATATGTATTCTATATTTATAGAAAGTATATATTGTATATTTACAGAAAACATATTTAAGAAGTTACAGAGAATTAGAGAATGCATCCATTCAATTTTTATAGACAGTAGTAATTTTTCCAAATTAGTAGACCACTGATATACTCTCACCAGAGTGTAAAGAGTGTTCCTTTAAACTCTCCTTATCAACATTTTTGTTATTTTCAGATTTTTTTTCTCTTTTGCTTCNAAAAGCCACAGTCATTTTCAGAGTTTTAATTTTCCCTGTCTAGTAGATATAACATGTTTTCTACCTGAGGTTTTAATTTGCATTTCTTTATTTTTTTTACAAAGCAATGAAGTAAAACTTTATTGCATTTATTTTCCATTAGTTTTTCCTCCATGTATAGTACCTGCTCATTGTCTGCTTATGGTATTAGGGTAATAAGGGCTTCATAACATTAATAGGGAAGTATTTCCTCTCTAAATTTTTTGGAAAGTTTGTGGGTCGATTTGCAGTCATTCTTCATGTATGGTAAGTTTATCTACTAACTGTATGGTAATATTCACCAAATAATTCATTTTAACTTATAATTCAGTCCCTTTACTCATTACAGAATTATTCAGATTTTTCTATTTTATTTTTTGTTGATCTCAGCAGTTTGTATATTCTCTAGGAATTTGTCAGTTTCATCTAGTTTATCTAATTTTGTGTCATACAGTTGTTCATATTATGCCTTTGTAATCGTTTTAACTTTTCAAAGGTCAGTAATACTAACCCCTCTTTCATTCCTAATTTTTTTAACATATTTCTTTTATCTTGGTCAGTGCAGCTAAGGATATGTCAATTTTGTTGAACATTTAAAAGATCAAACTTTTCATTGATTATCTATGTTTTTCTATTCTGTTTCAATAATTTCCTCTAAAATATTTCTTATTTATTTACATATCTTTGCATTTGGGTTTGATTTATCTCTCTACACTGTCTTAAGCTAGAAGGTGAGGCTATTGATTTGAGATCTTCCTTCTTTAGTAAGATTGGCACTTAGCTCTGAATGCTGCTTTAGCTGTACCCAAGTTGTTTTTATGTGTTTTTGTTTTTTTCATTTTCATTCCCTGTCAAACTTTTTCCAGTTTTTTGTGTGATTTGTTCTTTGATTCATTGATTGCTTAGGAGTGTACACATTACTGTGAAGTTTCAGAATTTCTTTGTTATTGATTTTTAACTTTATTCTGTTTAAGTCATAGTACATACTTAGTATATTCTCAGTCCTTTAAAGTTTATTGAGGTTTGTTTTATGCCCTGGCTTCTGGTCTACTCAGGTAAACCAGAATGTTCCAGGTAGTTTTGAAAAAACTGTGATTTGCTGATTTTGACTGGAATGTTCTATGTTTGCTTTTATGTCTGATTGGTTATAATGTTGTTCAAGCTTTCTGTTTCCTTATTGATCTTCTGGTTAGTTGTTTTATCCACTATTTAAGGTGGAGTATTGCAAAATTTATACATATATACACTTGCTCCTTGGAAGAAAAGCTGTGACAAAACTAGACAGCATATTAAAAAGCAGAGACATTACTTCATTGACAAAGGTCTATATAGTCAATGTGAGGGTTTTTCCAGTAGTCATGTATAGATGTGAGAGTTGGACCATAAAGAAGGCTAAACACTGGAGAATTGATGCTTTCAAACTGTGGTGCTGGAGAAGACTTGTGAGAGTCCTTTCAATAGCAAGGAGATCAAACCAGTCAATCCTAAAGGAAATCAAACCTGAATATTCAATGGAAGGACTGATGCTGAAGCTCCAATACTTTGGACGCCTGATGCGAAGAGCCAATTAATTCAATAAGACCTTGACCTTGGCATAGTTTGAGAACAGGAAGAGCAGAGGGAAACAGAGGATGAGATAGTTAAAATAGTGTCACTGACTCAGTGGACATGAATTTGAGCAAACTCGAGACAGTGAAGGACAGAGGAGCCTGGTGTGCTGCAGTCCATGGGTTCGCAAAGAGTTGGACACAACTGAGCAATGAAACAACAAGCTGTTATTGTTGAAGTATCTATTTCTCCTTTCAATTCTGTCACTTTGCTTTATGCATTTCGGTACTCAAATTTAGGTATATATATGTATAATTAGAGATACCAAGGGAACATTTCTTGCAAAGATGGGCTCAATAAAGGACAGAAATGGTATGGACCAAACAGAAGCAGAAGGTATTAAGAAGAGGTGGCAAGAATATACAGAAGAACTGTACAAAAAAGATCTTCATGACCCAGATAATCATGATGGTGTGATCACTCACCTAGAGCCAAACATCCTGGAATGTGAAGTCAAGTGGGACTTAGGAAGCATCTCTAGGAACAAAGCTAGTGGAGGTGATGGAATTCCAGCTGAGCTATTTCAAATCCTGAAAGATGATGCTGTGAAAGTGCTGCACTCAATATGCCAGCAAATTTTCAAAATTCAGCAGTGGACACAGGACTGGAAAAGGTCAATTTTCATTCCAATCCCAAAGAAAGGCAATGCCAAAGAATGCTCAAACTACTGCACAATCACACTTCAGATAATCATGATGGTGTGATCACTCACCTAGAGCCAAACATCCTGGAATGTGAAGTCAAGTGGGACTTAGGAAGCATCTCTAGGAACAAAGCTAGTGGAGGTGATGGAATTCCAGCTGAGCTATTTCAAATCCTGAAAGATGATGCTGTGAAAGTGCTGCACTCAATATGCCAGCAAATTTTCAAAATTCAGCAGTGGACACAGGACTGGAAAAGGTCAATTTTCATTCCAATCCCAAAGAAAGGCAATGCCAAAGAATGCTCAAACTACTGCACAATCACACTCATCTCACATGCTATTAAAGTAATGCTCAAAATTCTCCAAGCCAGACTTCAGCAATACATGAAATGTGAATCCAGATGCTCAAGCTGGTTTTAGACAAGGCAGAGGAACCAGAGATCAAATAGCCAATGTCCTCTGGATCATCAAAAAAGCAAGAGAGTTCCTGAAAAACATCTATTTCTGCTTTATTGACTATGCCAAAGCCTTTGACTGTTGCATCTGGTCCCATCACTTCATTGGAAATAGATGCAAAAGCAGTGGAAACAGTGTCAGACTTTATTTTTCTGGGCTCCAAAATCACTGCAGATGGTGACTGCAGTCATGAAATTAAAAGACGCTTATTCCTTCGAAGAAAAGTTATATCCAACCTAGATAGCATATTGAAAACCAGAGACATTACTTTGCCGACTAAGGTCCATCTAGTCAAGGCCATGGTTTTTCCAGTAGTCATGTATAGATGTGAGAGTTGGACTGTAAAGAAAGCTGAGCGACGAAGAATTGATGATTTTGAAGTGTGGTGTTAAGACTCTTGAGAGTCCCTTGGACTGCAAGAAGATCCAACCAGTCCATTCTAAAGGAGATCGGCCCTGGGATTTCTTTGGAGGGAATGATGCTGAAGCTGAAGCTCCAGTACTTTGGCCACCTCTTGCAAAGAGTTGACTCCTTGGAGAAGAGTCTGATGCTGGGAGGGATTGGGGTCAGGAGGAGAAGGGGATGCCTGAGGATGAGATGGCTGGATGACATCACTGACTTCATGGACGTAAGTCTGAGTGAACTCCGGGAGTTAGTGATGGACAGGGAGGCCTGGTGTGCTGTGATTCATGGGGTCGCAAAGAGTTGCACATAACTGAGCGACTGAACTGAACTGATGTATAATTTTTGTATCTTCCTGATATATTGATCTTTTATTTGTTGAAAATGTCCCATGTTAATCTCTAGAAATATTTTTCTTTTAAAATTTATTTTTTCCAACATTGGTATTGCATGCAACTTACTTTTATTTGTTATTTGTTTGATATAGTTTTTTCCATTATTTCATTCATATATATGTATATGTTTTTAATTAAGTTATAATGTCATATAGCATTACATGGTTCCATCTTCATGCTGCCAATCTAAGTGTATCTTTGAATTTAGTGTATTCTTTAAAGAGCCTAATGTTGTATTCTTTTTTTACATACAGTTTGAAAATCTTTTCCGTTTCATCAATTTGCTTAATCACTTATAGTTTTATTACTGATGTTGTCTTATATGTATCATTTTTGTTTTTGTTTTCTATATGCATCTTATTTCTTTGCTTTCCTGTTAATCTTACTGCTTTCTTTTGCCTTGTGATTATTTTCTAGTATAACATTTTAATCCTTAAATGATGTTTTTTCTATGTATTTTATTCAGTTCAGTTCAGTTGCTCAGTCGCGTCTGAATCTTTGCAACCCCATGAATTGCAACACACCAGGCCTCCCTGTCAATCACCAACACTCGGAGTTTACCCAAACTCATGCCTATCAAGTCGATGATGCCATCCAGCCATCTCATCCTCTGTCATCCCATTTTCCTCCTGCCCCCAATCCCTCCCAGCATCAGAGTCTTTTCCAAGGAGTCAACTCTTTGCAAGAGGTGGCCAAAGTATTGGAGTTTCAGCTTCAGCATGACTCCTTTCAATGAACACCCAGGACTGATCTCCTTTAGGATGGACTGGTTGGATCTCCTTGCAGTCCAAGGGACTCTCAGGAGTCTTCTCCAACACCACACTTCAAAAGCATCAATTCTTTGGTGCTCAGCTTTCTCCACAGTCCACCTCTCACATCCAAACATGACGACTGGAAAAACCATAGCCTTGACTAGATGGACCTTTGTTGGCAAAGTAATGTCTCTGCTTTTTAATATGGTATCTAGGTTGGTCATAACATTTTATTAGCTGTTACTAAAGAACTTACAATATACATTTAAGTTTACCAGAGTCTATTTGAGGTTTATATTAACTTAATTTCAGTGAGATATAGAAATCAGTCAGTCAGTTCAGTCACTCAGTCATGTCCCACTCTTTGCAATCCCATGAACTGCAGCACTGCCGGTCTTCCCTGTCCATCATCAACTCCCAGAACTTACTCAAACTCATGACCATTGAATCGGTGATGGCATCCAACCATCACTGTCATCCCCTTCTGCCACCTTCAATCTTTCTCAGCATCAGAGTCTTCTAGAGTGAGTCAGTTCTTCACATCAGCTGGCCACAGTATTGGAGTTTAAGCTTCAGCATCAGTCCTTCCAATGAATGTTCTGAACTGATTTCCTTTAGGATAGACTGGTTGGATCTCCTTGCAGTCCAACGGACTCTCATGAGTCTTCTCCAACACCACAGTTCAAAAGCTCCAATTCTTCAGATCTCAGCTTTCTTTTAGTCCAACTATGACATCCATACATGACTACTGGAAAAACCATAGTTTTGAGTAGACAGATCTTTGCAAACTAATGTCTCTGCTTTTTAATATGCTGTCTAGATTGGTCATAGCTTTTCTTCCAAGGAGTAAGTGTCTTTTAATTTCATGGCTGCAGTCACCATCTGCAGTGATTTTGGAGCCCCCCCAAAATAAAAGTTCCCACTGTTTCCATTGTTTCCCCATCTGTTTGCAATGAAGTGATGGGATCAGATGATATGATCTTAATTTTCTGAATGTTGAGCTTTTTCCCAACGTTTTCAGTCTCCTCTTTCACTTTCATCATAGGCTCTTTAGTTCTTTCCTTTCTGCCATAAGGGTGATTTTATCTGCATATCTGAGGGTATTGATATTTCTCCTGGCAATCTTGATTCCAGCTTGGGGTTCATCCAGCCCAGTTATTCGCATGATGCATTTTGCATATAAGCTAAATAAGCAGAGTGACAATATACAGCCTTGACATACTCCTTTTCCATTTTGGAACCAGTCCGTTGTTCCAAGTCCAGTTCTAACTACTGCTTCCTGACCTATATACAGATTTCTCAGGAGGCAGGTCAGATGGTCCATTATTCCCATACCTTGAAGAATTTTCCACAGTTTGTTGTGATCCAGATGTCAATGGCTTTGTTCAATAAAGCAAAAGTAGCAAAAATATTGACTAGAGTCAAAAAGCAAAAGTAGATGTTTTTCTGGAAGTCCCTTGCTTTTTCGATGATCAAACAGATATTGGTAATTTGATCTCTGGTTCCTCTGCCTTTTCAACATCCAGCTTAAACATCTGGAAGTTCACAGTTCATGTAGTGTTCAAGGCTGGCTTGGAGAATTTTGAGCATTACATTGCTAGCAGGTGGGATGAGTGCAGTTGTGTGGCAGTTTGAACATTCTTTGGCATTACCTTTCTTTGGGACTTGAGTGAAAACTGACCTTTACCAGTCCTGTGGCCATTGCTGAGTTTTCCAGATTCACTGGCATATTGAGTGCAGAGTTTCACAGCATCATCTTTTAGGATTTGAATTAGCTCAACTGGAAATCCATCACCTCCACTAGCTTTGTTCATAGTGTTTCTTCCTAAGGCCCACTTGATTTCACATTTTAGGATGTCTGGCTCTAGGTGAGTGATGACACCATGGTGGTTATCTGGGTCATGAAGATCTTTTTTGTATAATTCTTCCATGGACTCTTGCCGTCTCTTCATAGTATCTTATTCTTCTCTTAGTTTTATACGATTTCTGCCCTTAATTATACCCATCTTTGAATGAAATGTTCCCTTGGTGTCTCTGATTTTCTTGAACAGATCTCTAGTTTTTCCCATTCTATAGTTTTCCTCTTTTTCTTTTCATTGATCACTGAGGAAAGCTTTAGTTTCTCTCCTTGCTATTCTTTTGAACTCTGCATTCAGATGGTCTATCTTTTGTTTTCTCCTTTGCCTTTAGCCTCTCTTCTTTTCTCAACTATTTTAAGGCCTCCTCAGACAGCAATTTTGCCTTTTTGCATTTCTATTACTTGGAGATTGTCTTGATCACTGCCTCCTGTACAGTGTCATGAACCTCTGTCCATAGTTCTTCAAGCTCTCTATCAGATCTATTCCCTTGAATCTTTTTGTCACTTCCAGTGTATCATCATAATGGATTTAATTTTGGTCATACCTGAATGGTCTAGTGGTTTTCCATACTTTCTTCAATTTACTCCTGAACTTGGCAATAAGGAGTTCATGATCTGAGCCACAGTCTGCTCCCAGTCTTGTTTCTGCTGACTCTATAGAACTTCTCCCTCACTGGCTGTGAAGAATATAATCAATCTGATTTTGGTATTGAATATTTGTTGATGTCCATGTGTAGTGTCTTCTCTTGTGTTGTTGGAAGTTGTTGTTTGCTATGACCAGTGCATTCTCTTGGCAAAACTCTGTTAGCCTTTACTCTGCTTCTTTTTTAACTCCAAGGCCAAATTTATCTGTTACTCCTTGTATCTCTTGACATCCTACTTTTGCATTCCAGCCCCCTATAATAAAAGGATATCTTTCCTGAGTGTTAGCTCTAGAAGGTCTTGTAGATCATGATCAAACCATTCACTTCAGCATTATCGGTTGGGAGATAGGCTTGGTTTACTGTGATATTGAATGGTTTGCCTTGGAAATGAACAGAGATCATTCTGTCATTTTTGAGATTGCATCGAAGTATCGCATTTTGGACTCTTTTCTTGACTATGATGGCTACTCCATTTCTTCTAAAAGATTCTTGCACACAGTAGTAGATATAATGGTCATCTGAGTTAAATTCACCCATTCTGATCCATTTTAATTTGCTGATTCCTAAAATGTTGATATTCACTCTTGCCATCTCCTGTTTGACCACTTCCAATTTGTCTTCATTCATGTATGTAACATTCCAGGTTCCTACGTAATACTGCTCTTTACAGCCTTGGATGTTACTTCCATCACCAATTGTATCCACAACTAGGTGTTGTTTTTGCTTTGGCTCTGTCTCTTCATTATTACTGGAGTTATTTCTCCACCACTGTCTAGTAGCGTATTGGGCTCCTACCAACATGGGGAGTTCATCTTTCAGTATCCTATTATTTTGCCCATGAACAGTATGAGAAGGCAAAAAGATAGGACACTGAAATAGATATAGAGTTGGCCACCACTATTACCCTATTCCCTATATTCCTATTTCCTCTTCCTTTTTTGGTCAAATATTATATAATAATTTTGCCTGAATCCAATACAGCTTTGTACCAAGTGCATCCTTGGGCTGTTATTGTGAAGTATATTGCATTGTATTTGTTATAGACCCCAAAATATAATAATAGAGTTTTTAAAGAATTGATTTTTACCTCAGCTATGAGAAAATACAAAAAATGCAGTTATACTGCTTTTTTCATAATTTTTGAAGATATTTTAAACATTTCTTTTAATTAGAGGCTAATTACTTTACAATATTGAGGTGGCTTTTGCCATAGATTGACATGAATCAAGCATGGGTGTACATGTGTTCCCCAACCTGACCCTCCCTCCCACCTCCCTCCCCATCCCATCCCTCAGGGTCATCCCAGTGCACCGGCCCTGAGCACCCTGTCACATGCATCAAACCTGGACGGGTGATCTATTTCACATGTGACAATATACATGTTTCAATGCTAGTCTCTCAAATCATCCCACCCTCCTTTCTCCCACAGAATCCCAAAGTCTGTTCTTTACATCTGTGTCNCCCCCATGTCTCGGTCCTCCCAGTGCACCAGCCCTGAGCACCCTGTTTCAAGCATTGAACCTGGACTGGTGATCTATTTCTCATATGATAATATACATGTTTCAATGTTATTCTCTCAAATAATCTCACCCTCGAGTTCTCCCACAGTGGCCAGTAGTCTGTTCTTTACATCTATTTTTTGCTGTCTCACGTATAGGGTCACCATTACCATCTTTCTAAATTCCATATATATGCATTAATATACTGTATTGGTGTCTTTTTGTTCTGAATTACCTCACTCTGTATAATAGGCTTGTTTCATCCACTTCATTAGAATTTATTCAAATGCATCCTATTTAATAACTGAGTAATATTCCATGGTGTATATGTATCACAGCTTTCTTATCCATTTTCTGTCAATGGACATCTAGATTGCTTCCCTGTCCTGGCTGTTTTAAACAGTGCTGTGATAACATTGGGGTACACGTGTCTCTTTCAATTCTGGTAACCTTTGTGGGTATGCCCAGCAGTGGGATTGCTGGGTCATAAGGCAGTTCTATATCCAGCTTTTTAAGGAATCTCCACACTGTTCTCCATAGTGGCTTTACTAGTTTGCATTCCCAACAACAGTGTAAGAGGGTTCCCTTTTCTCCACACCCTCTCCAGCATTTATTGCTTGTAGACTTTTGGATTGCAGTCATTCTGACAGGCATGAAATGGTACCTCATTGTGGTTTTGATTTGCATTTCTGTGATAAAGAGTGATGTTGAGCATGTTTTCATGTGTTTGTTAGCCATCTGTATGTCTTTTTGGAGAAATGTCTGTTTAGGTCTTTGTCCCATTTTTTGATTGGGTCATTTATTTTTCTGAAATTGAGCTGCATCAGTTGCTTGTATATTTTTGAGATTAGTTGTTTGTCAGTTGCTTCATTTGCTATTATTTTCTCCCATTCCGAAGGCTGTCTTTTCACCTTGCGTATAGTTTCCTTTGTTGTGCAGAAGCTTTTAATTTTAATTAGGTCCCATTTGTTTATTTTTGCTTTTATTTCCAATATTCTCAGAGGTGGGTCATAGAGGATCCTGCTTTGATATATGTTGGAGAGTGTTTTGCCTACGTTCTCCTCTAGGAGTTTTATAGTTTCTGGCTTTACACTTAGATCTTTAATCCATTTTGAGTTTATTTTTGCGTATGATGTTAGAAAGTGTTCTAGTTTCATTCTTTTACAGATGGTTGACTGGTTTTCCCAGCACCACTTGTTAAAGAGATTATCTTTTCTTCATTGTACATTCTTGCCTCCTTTGTCAAAGATAAGATGTCCAGTGGTGCGTATATTTATCTCTAGGCTTTCTATTTTGTTCCATTGATCTATCTTTCTGTGTTTATGCCAGTACCATACTGTCTTGATGACTGTTTCTTTGTAGTATAGCCTGAAGTCAGATTAATTCCTCCAGTTCCATTCTTTCTGGAGATTGCTTTGGCTATTTGAAGTTTTTTTTTTTTGTAATTCAATACAAATTGTGAAATTATTAGTTTTAATTCTCTGAAAAATACTGGTGGGTGCTTGATAGGGATTGTATTGAATGTATAGATTGCTTTGTGTAGTATACTCATTTTCACTATATTGATTCTTCACATCCATGAACATGATATATTTCTCCATCGATTTGTGTCCTTTTTGATTTCTTTCATCAGTGTTTTATAGTTTTTTATATATAGGTCTTTTGTTTCTGTAGGTAGATTTATTTTTAAGTATTTTATTTTTTCATTGCAATGCTGGTTGAACTTCTTTCCTTAATTTCTCTATTTTCTCCTTTATAGTGTATATGAATGCAGGGATTTTTCTGTGTTAATTTTATATTCTGCAACTTTACTATATTCATTGATTAGCTCTAGTAATTTTCTAGTGGAGTCTTTAGTGTTTCTATATAGAGATTCATGTCATCTGCCAACAGTGAGAGTTTTACTTTAATGTTTGCCATGAGTTTATCATATATAGCTTTTATTATGTTGAGGTATGTTCCTTCTATTCCTGCTTTCTGGAAGGTTTTCATCATAAATAGATGTTGAATTTTATCAAAGGCTTTCTCTGCATCTATTGAGATAATCCTATGGTTTTTATCTTTCCATTTGTTAATGTGGTGTATCACATTGATTGATTTAAGAATATTGAAGAATTCTTACATCCCAGGGATAAAGCCCACTTGGTCATGATGTATGATCTTTTTAATATCTTGTTGGATTCTGTTTGCTAGAATTTCGTTAAAAATTTTTCCATCTATGTTCATTAGTGATATTGGCCTGTAGTTTTCTTTTTTTGTGGCATCTTTGTCTGGTTTTGATGTTAGGGTGATTGTGGCCTCATAGAAGGTGTTTGGCATTTTACTTTCCTCTGCAATTTTCTGGAAGGGTTTGAGTAGGATAGGTGTTAGCTCCTGTCTACATTTTTGGTAGAATTCAGCTGAGAAGCCATCTGGTCCTGGGCTTTTGTTTGTTGGAAGATTTCGGATTACAGATTCGGTTTCTGTGCTTGTGATGGGTCCATTAAGATTTTCTATTTCTTCCTGTTTCAGTTTTGGAAAGTTACACTTTTCTAAGAATTTGTCCATTTCCTCCAAGTTGTCCATTTTATTTGCATACAGTTGCTAATAGTAGTCTCTTATGATCCTTTGTATTTCTGTGTTGTCTGCTGTGATTTCTCCATGTTTGTTCTGATTTTGCTGATTTGATTCTTCTCCCATTTTATCTTGGTGAGTCTAGTTAATGATTTGTCTAGTTTATTTATCTTCTCAAAGAATCATCTTTTAGATTTGTTGATTTTTGGCTATAGTCTCCTTTGTTTCTTTTGCATTTATTTTCCCCTAATTTTTTTTATGATTCCTTTCCTTCTCCTAACCCTGCGCGCTTCATTTCTTCCTTTTCTAGTTGCTTTAGGTGTAGAGTTATGTAATTTATTTTATTTCTCTCCTGTTTCTTGAGGTAGGCTTGTATTGTTATGAACCATCCCCTTTGTATTGATTTTGCTGAATCCCATAGGTTTTGAGTTGTTTTATTTTCATTTTCATTTGTTTCTATGCATATTTTGATTTCCTTTTTGATTTCTTCTGTGACTTGTTGGTTATTCAAAATATGTTGTTTAGCCTCCATATGTTTGTATTTTTAATAGTGTTTTCCTGGTAGTTGACATCTAATCTTACTGCATTGTGATCAAAAAAGATGGTTGAGATGATTTCAATTTTCTTGAATTTGCCAAGGCTAGATTTATGGCCCTGGATGTGATATATCCTGGAGAAGATTCCTTGTGCACTTGAGAAAAAGATGAAATTCATTTTTTAGGGTGAAATATCCTATAGTTATCAGTGAGGTCTAACTGGCCCATTGTATCATTTAAAGTTTGTGTTTCCTTGCTAAATTTTCTGTTTAGTTCCTCTGTCCATAGGTGTGAGTGGTGTATTAAAGTCTCCCACTATTATTGTGTTCCTGTTTATTTCCTCTTTCTTACTTGTTAGCATTTGCCTTACATATTGCGTTGCTCCTATGTTGGATGCATATATATTTATTATTGTTATATCTTCTTCTTGGATTGGTCCTTTGATCATTATGTAGTGTCCTTCTTTGTCTCTTTTCATGACCTTTATTTGAAAGTCTATTTTATCTGATAATGAGTATTGCTACTCCTGCTTTCTTTAGGTCTCCATTTGTGTGAAATATCTTTTTCAGCCCTTCACTTTCAGTCTGTATTTGTCCCTATGTTTGAGGTGGGTCTCTTGTAGACAGCATATATATGGGTCTCGATTTTGCTAAGAAGAGGTGGCAAGAATACATGGAAGAACTGTACAAAAAAGATCTTCACGACCCAGATAATCATGATGATGTGAT
>SJXQ01012276.1:0-38116 GCA_006408695.1 Aepyceros melampus
CGCTTACTCCTTGGAAGAAAAGTTATGACCAACCTAGATAGTATATTCAAAAGCAGAGACATTACTTTGCCGACTAAGGTCCGTCTAGTCAAGGCTATGGTTTTTCCTGTGGTCATGTATGGATGTGAGAGTTGGACTGTGAAGAAGGCTGAGCGCAGAAGAATTGATGCTTTTGCACTGTGGTGTTGGAGAAGACTCTTGAGAGTCCCTTGGACTGCAAGGAGATCCAACCAGTCTATTCTGAAGGAAATCAACCCTGGGATTTCTTTGGAAGGAATGATGCTAAAGCTGAAACTCCAGTACTTTGGCCACCTCATGCAAAGAGTTGACTCATTGGAAAAGACCCTGATGCTGGGAGGGATTGGGGGCAGGAGGAGAAGGGGACGACCGAGGATGAGATGGCTGGATGGCATCATGGACTCAATGGACGTGAGTCTGAGTGAACTTCAGGAGTTGGTGATGGACAGGGAGGCCTGGCATGCTGCAATTCATGGGGTCGCAGAGTCGGACACGACTGAGCGACTGAACTGAACTTAATTTGCATTAAGTATGTTAAAAGATAAATTGAGACACTTCAAAATTTTAAGTGTTTATTTGAATGAAAATGAGTTCCAATAAAGCAACACCATATTGGAAATAGTAGAAGTGCCCTCCAGTGAGAGGTGGCAAAAGACTTTATAGAGAAAAGGCAGAAGCAAAGCAAGGAAATTATTGTCTATGGGTTAAAGCTTAGTTGGCTGTCTATAGCTGTTGTCCTTTTTAGGTTTAGCTGTGTAACCTTGAGGCATTTAAAGCTTATATTTTGATTGGCTTACTTGTAGATGCCAAGGGATTAGAAATACCTCAGTCTAATGGCCTTCTTGTTTAATAAATTTAACAAGTATAAAGTATTAGTGGAAGTCAAAACATTCTATCAAATGTCATTATTAAAATGTTCATAAACCACCAACAGTGCTCAAAGTCTTCAACAACTTGAGGAATGCAGCAAAATCCACATATATCATAACAAAGGAAAAACTTAGGAGCCTGATTAGGAACTGTGATGTGACCTGCCAAATGGGTGTGAACTAGATTTTCTGTCAACATTTAAACACTTCATATCTGGTCACAGTACATCTTGAAAACAAGGATAGTAATTATATACATCATTTTTTAAAATAAACATATATCTGAAGTTGTTTTCCAAGCTAAAATTCATACTTCAGTAATAGAGCACACACACACACACACACACACACACACAAGGGGAAATGGCATTAAACCATAGGACCTCAGAATTCATTTGTTTTTTTTCCCTCACACTGTTTAATTTTGCCTAAAAAGCCCTGTGTGGTCTGCTTATTGTTTAATTTCAGTTTGGGCTCCTTTTCCACTCTTCTGAATGCACCTCTCTTCTATTAAGACTTCAGCTCTCAAGTAAAATATATCTTCCTAAGCTAAGCCTTTCCTAAACATCCAGTTTAAAGATGCACCCCCTTATTTATTACTTATTTGTCCTTCTTTTTGCCTAAATAATTGATTTATTTTCTTAATCTCTGAGTCTGTGCTAGATTAAGAGTTCCGTATTTGGTTTGTTCACTATTATAAATTCAAGACCAAAACCACAGAAGCCTCAATAAATACTTGGAGGGAAAATGAACAAGTTCAGAGGCACAAGGAGAAATTTGTTGCGAGGTTGATTATAAAAAGTCTTTTTTTTAGCATTTCAAAATTTATAACCATTATTTTCAAAATTTTTTAAAAAATCCCTCTTCTCATTTTAAAAGTGTAATTGTAAGCAAATAATAAATCAAATAAAATATGTTTATGCTGATGTTGTGGTAGGTATTGTGTGCTATATAAGTAAATGTACACTCTGTGTATATGGTATGTATTCAAACAACTCATTCTAAAATTAAGCAGTGAATGAAACTTGACAGGTAGGAAACTTGTCACCATGGTTCCAATAGGAGAAGTGAGACAAAGCTAACATGTTCCTAAGTCTTCAATTTGTTTATATACATATATGTAATTATATACTCCCATAATATACATAATATACCCTATATATTTTCCATGATAGGTATGTGAAGGGCTAATGCAAGGCAGTATATAATAAGGGCTACATGAAAATTATAAAATAATTGGGTAATACACATAACTTTTTAGTGGATCCATAGTCTTCAACAATATACTTATTTCAAGCAAATTTTCCAAGCTGTTTATAAACACAAAGTTTCATTTCTTTACTGTCCTCTGCCACATTTACCATCTTCACTGTTTTAACCAGTTGTTGTTCTTAGTCACTAAGTCGTGTCTGACTCTCTGTGACCCTCTGGACTGGAGTCCTCCAGGCTCCCCTGTCTGTGAGGTTTCCCAGGCAAGCATACTGGAGTGGTCTGCCACTTCCTTCTCCAGGGAATCTTCCCGACCCAGGAATCGAACCCATGTCTCCTGCATCGGCAGGCAGATTCTTTACTGCTGAACCACCAGGGAAGCCATTTTAACCAGTATTTGACATTAAATCCATTAGAGCAGCAGTCTCTGACCATTTTGGCCCCAGGGACCACTTTCATGGAAGACAATTTTTCTATGGACCAAGGTTGGGTGGGGGTCTCGGGGGGCAGATGCAGCTGTATAATTGAAGCACATCAACTCACTTGCCTAGAAAACCTACCACCAGATGCAGCTTAATTGTCACTTGCCACTCACTGTAGAGTTTTGATATGAATCTGCAAGCAATTGATTTGTTACCTCACTGCTAATGATAAGCTGTGTTTGTGGCCTCAGCTCCACCCAGGTCATCAGGCGTTAGGCTCTTGTAAGGAACATACAACCTAGACCCCTTGAATGTGCGGTACTTAAAGCCGCTCCCCATCACTTGCGCTACCACCTGAGTTCCGCCTCTTGTCAGATCAGTGGTGGCATTAGATTCTCATGGAAGTGGGGACACAGATGAAGCTTCTTTGCTCTCTTGCCTGTTGCTCACCTCCTACCGCGTGGGCACAGACCACAGGCCTAACAGACCACAGGCCTGCCCATGGCCTGGGGGTTGGGAACCTTTGCATGAGAGGAAGAACCCTTAGGAAGGCTCCTGACTTGGATGTCAGATGAAACTTTCCAGAGGACATGAAGGCTAAGATCTTGCTGGGAATCTTCAGGAGAGGAGGCAGAGAGGCAAGTTTTCTAGGCAGAAAGAACCACTGTCAAAGTGAAGAGTAAGAAAGATTATAGCTTCTTCCAGAAACTGAAAGAAATTCAATATGGTTGGAACTTAGTGTATTTGGGGTTGATAAGCAGCAGCAGTGGCAAATGATGAAGGTATAGGATCAGCAAGGGCCAAATCTGAAAGCTCATTTAAACCAAGTTCAGGACTTTAGCAACAAAAAGTTGCTTCCAAATACGGCACAAGCAGGAACAGAGACTATTTCTTGCTAAGAAAACTCTTTCTTCATAATAAGCAATGTTTAATAAGCTTTTTGAAAATCTGAAGCCAACATGGCAAAATGTTATGATTTACTCAAATTGAATAGTGTTTTAATAGTTTTCTTTATACTTTTATGATGTGTTTAAAATTTACATAATAAAAACTTAATGGAAGCACAGACTGAAGCATAAATCAAATTAGTCCAATAAATAAGAGCCTCCATTTTCTGCTTTTATACCTCCTGTATTGTTACTGTGAGGAAAGTCACGTGAAGTTCAGATAATGGGCCTCACTTTAACTCTTAGAAAGAGAGCCTTTATAGTTTAAGGACTGCCTGTCAAGGCACAGCCAAAATACTGATAGGATTTCTTGCTTACAACAATTCATAATGTTTCCTAATGTATACTACGAGGAAAGACTCATACAAAAATCATAGAAAGGTAATTGGATAACCCCATAATACACCTCGAAGTGTATATCTGCCTATGAACATCCTTTTTACATAAGCATCTACTCAGTGATATGGAGGAATCATTTCCACCTCCTGACAGGAGTCCCGGCCTCCTGTGGCCAAGACGAGATACCATAAGGGAACAAAATTTGCCACCCCAAAATCTCTCTTTGGAATGTGGATTATTTTGAGCATTAAACAATCAACAATCAAAGACTCAGGAAGTCTTGTTTTTCACATCTGCCTTTACTGTCTAAAGAAGACAGAGGACCCGTTCTAGGAAGAGAGCTATCACCATAGAGAACTATACTGTGAATTAGGTGTGACAGCCAGGAAAGAACCTAGTAAATATGTTAAAATTCCTCTCTGTCCCATTGTCTCTGCATGGCCCAGCAAACATTTATTTACCAAACATTTACTTCTATATTCCATGTCGATTGCCTTTATCCACTTTGAAGTCCCAGAGACCTCTACACCCAACATTCTCTTTTGTCTTTAGCTGAAGATGATATTTAAGGTGAATATTTCAGCCATTTTGGTAAATTATTCAGTTTTCCTAGGTCACTTCCATATCTATATCTATAACTATATAATTAAGCATTTGTTTGATTTTCTTCTGTTAATCCATTCATGTCTATTTAATTCTTATACCAGCAAGAAGAACCTAGAAAGGCAGAGGAAAATTTCTTCCTCCCCAACAATATATAGAAAGTCATGCACTAGCCTTTGACTCCAGTGATAATCCCAGGTTTCCATACAGGTTCATTTTTCAGTCACTAAGTCGTGTTGGATTCTTTGTGACTCCACAAACTATGGCACACCAGGTTTGCCTGTCCTTCATCATCTCTTAGAGTTTGCTCAAACTCATATCCATCGAGTTGTGATGCCATCCAACCATCTCATCCCTCTTTCGCCCTCTTCTCCTCCTCCTCTCAAACTTTCCCAGCATCAAGGTCTTTTCGACTGAGTCAACTCTCTGCATCAGGTGGCCAAAGGATTGGAGCTTCAGCTTCAGCATCAGTTCTTCCAGGGAATATTCAAATAATCCTAATATTTCCTTTAGGATCTCCTTGCAGTCCAAGGGACTCTCAAGGTCTTCTTCAGCACCACAGTTCAAAAGCATCAATTCTTCAGCACTCTGCCTTCTTCACAGTCCTACTCTCACATCTGTAACATGACTACTGGGAAAACCATAGCTTTGACTATATGGACCTTTGTCGGTGAAGTGATGTTTCTGCTTTTTAATATGCCATCTAGATTTGTCACTGCTGGGAAGGATTGAAGACAGGAGGAGAAGGAGAAAAGACAGAGGATGACATGGTTGGATAGCATCACTGACTCAATGGACATAAGTTTGGGTAAACTCCGGGAGTTGGTGATGGAGAGGGAGGCCTGGTGTGATGGAGAGGGAGGCCTGGTGTGATGGAAAGGGAGGCCTGGTGTGCTGCAGTCCATGGGGTCACAAAGGGTTGGACACGACTGAGCAAATGAACTGAACTGAACTAGGTTTGTCATAACTTTCCTTTCAAGGAGCAAGCAACTTTTAATTTTGTGGCTTCAGTCACAGTCTGCAGTGATTTTGGAGCCCAAGGAAATAAAATCTGTCACTGTTTCCATTTTTTCCGCATCAATTTGCCATGAAGTGATGGGACCAGATGCCACGATCTTTGTTTTTTAATGTTGAGTTTTAAGCTAGCATTTTCACTCTCCTCTTTCATCCTCATCAAGAGTTTCTTTAATTCCTCTTCACTTTCTGCCATGAGACTGGTATCATCTGCATATCTGAAACTGTTGATATTTCTCTCGGCAATCTTGATCCTAGCTTGTGAATCATCCAGCCTGGCATTTTGCAAGATGTACTCTGCAAATAAGTTAAACAAACAGGGTGACAATATGCAGCTTGACGTGTTCCTTTCCCAATTTTGAACCAGTCCATTGTTCCATGTCCAGTTCTAACTGCTGCTTCTTGTCCTGTGTACAACAAACTGTGGAAAATTCTTAAAGAGATGAGAATACCAGACCATCTTACCTATCTCCTAAGAAACTTGTATGCTGGACATGAAACATGTACAGTCAGTGTTTTTCCATTAAAATTTGCTTCTAACATAAGAATAAGTCAAAGACATGAGGTGAGAATCATGCCTCTGGTGGGTGAGCTTGTCCTATGGAACATAACTTGGCCTCCTCATTTCAGGCAGCTCCTACCTGTTTCCTCTAACAAATTTAGATCTGGGCTTCAAGGAATGAAGATTAGATGTCCTTCTTTAGAAGCAGTATCATGGCATTCTCAGCACTTAGCTGTAAAATTACCCAACTGCTTAATAGTTCTCAAATCCTCCATGGCATTCCAAGGTCATCTCTACCAACAAGTTTTTGCTCTTCAGCCACCAAGTCATATCCGACTCTTTGTAACCCCATGGACTGTAGCACACCAGGCTTTCCTGTCCTTCATTATCTCCCAGAGTTTGCTCAAACTCATGTTCATTGAGTCAGTGATGTCCTTCAATTATCCTCTGTCACCCCCTTTTTCTCCTGCCCTCAATCTTTCCCATCATCAGGGTCTTTTCCACTGAGTTGGTTTTTTGCATCAGGTGGCCAAAGTATTGGAGTTTGAGCTTCAATTTCAGCATCAGTCCTTCCAGTGAATATTCAGAGTTGATCTTCCTTAGGATGGACTGTTTGGATCTCCTTGCAGTCCAAAGGACTCTCAAGAGTCTTCTCCAACACCATAGTTCAAAAGCATCAATTCTTCAGTGCTCAGCCAACTCTTACATGGTCCAATTCTTACATCTATACATGACTACTGGAAAAACCATAGATTTGACTATATGGACCTTTGATGACAAAGTGATATCTCTGCTTTTTAATACGTTATCTAGGTTTGTCATAGCTTTTTTTCCCAAGGAGCAAGCATCTTTTAACTTATGGCTGCAATCATCATCTGCAGTGATTTTGGAGCCCAAGAAAATAAAATCTGCCACTGTTTCCACTTTTTCCCCATTTTTTTGCCATGAAGTGATGGGACCAGATGCCATGATCTTAGCTTTTTGAACATTAAGTTTTAAGTCAGATTTTTCAGTCTACTTTTTCAAGAAGCTCTTTAATTCCTCTTCACTTTCTGCCATTAGAGTGGTATCAGCTGCCTGTCTTTGGTTGTTGATATTTTTCCCAGCCATCTACATTCCAGCTTGTGATCAACCAACCCAGCATTTTGCAGAAATGATGTAAAACTAAAGAACTACTGTGGACCAGCAGTTGGGAGTGGCACCCTCAAATCCTTCTTAGTACCTTCACATTCTCAGAAATAGCACATCACAGTTCAATGTTTCCTGTCCAAGGCTCTACTTCATCACACAATTTTAGAGAGAGTTGTATTCCTATCTCTCTTGCTAGAGTATGAACATCCTGACTGGACAGACTAAATAAAGATTATTCACCTTTTCAAATCCAACAATTAACACACTGCCTGTAACAAAGCAGAAGCTCAGAAAATCTTAACAACCTCCATTGGCTTGGAACCATCTCTTTTTCCAGAGGAATTAACCTTTGTTAGAAACCATTGCTGATTCAGACATTGGCAAGAACCATTTTTTACTCTACTGACAGACAGTTCTTTCCCCATTTCAAAGGTGTTTCTTTCAAAATAAATCTGCTCAGCGCAGAGCTCAGGTGTTGACAGTCACTGGATGTATATGTTTTCATCAGTTGCAGAACTTCCAACATGGTAAGGGGTGTGAGTTGAAATTAATACAAACATTTCCCCAGTGTCCCTAACACTGAGAGGAAAAACCTTAAATTTTCAACATTTGGTGAAAACATAATGAATTCATAATATTCCAAGAGAAATAAGGCTTGTCTAAATAGTTTTGCCAATGGTCATGGAAATACATGCTATACCAACCTATTTTAAACAGAAACAGAAATTTAAGAGCTCCTTTAAATGTGATGAACTGACAGCCTGTATTTTCTGTTATTATTCTAATCATCCACCTACAAAATCGCTGTGAGCTCCCCTCATTAGTTTTGCCTTTTTGGAAAATATAGCTGTCTGAGGTGACAGAAGCAGAAGTAGCATGCTAAATTTACATGCACTCACTTCAATGAGGGCTTTTTCCCTTTTTCTTTTCACAAGTGTTAATGCCAGCCCTCACTAGAAAAATAACAATAATAAATACAATAACAAATAATATAATAATAAATACTTTAAATTTCATAAGCTTTATGACACCCATTGGAGAAGGAAATGGCAACCAATTTCAGTATTCTTGCCTAGAAGAATCCCACGGACGGAGGAGCATGGTAGGCTACAGGCCATGGGGTCGCAAAGAGTCGGACACGACTGAGCAACTTTCATTTCATTTTACGACACTCGTAAGCCGAGAGAATATAAATAATCTTGCCAACAAATACAGGATGCAAAGTATTCTATAAAATAAAGGTCCTGACTGCCACATGCCCAAATGTACTACTCCCAATGGGAAAATGAGAGGATCTGCTTGGTGGCATTTCTCAGGATTTTAACGAGAGGTAGACAGGAAGGAGTAAGGGGACGTTAAGTTGCGTACAAACCCTTACTACTACTGCTACTATGTATACACACATATGTGTAGATATTATACATATACACATATATATTTATAATATATTAGATATATATTATATATAGAGATATATCTAATATATATTATTAGATATATGCATATGTACGTATATCTGGAAGGAAATACAATACAATGTTCACAGAAATCATCTCTGTGAGTTGGCATAATAAGGGATAGTTACTCTTTAAATAGTTTTCATATTTTTTACATGAGTTAATTAGAAAAAATAAGTCATCTCCAAATCACAAATCACATTTTAGATTCTGTAGGGAACTGTAGTTGCATATAGTCAAGAAAGATTTTAGGACTTTTCCTCTTCTTCCCTCCATTTCCTAGAGAATGCCTTTCTGGAATGTCTTCTACACTCTAGATTCATCTTCATTCCTCTGGCTTTTAAAAACCGCTAAGGGTAGGGCTTCCCAGGTGGCGCTAGTGGTAAAGAACCCACCTGCCACTGCAGGAGACATGAGAGATGAGGGTTCAATCCCTGGGTTGGGAAGATCCCCTGGAGAAGGAAATGGCAACCCACTCCAGGATTCTTGCCTGGAAAATCTCATGGACAGAGAAGCCTGGTGGGCTGCAGTCTTCATGTAGGGAACTGTAGTTGCATATAGTCAAGAAAGATTTTAGGACTTTTCCTCTTCTTCCCTCCATTTCCTAGAGAATGCCTTTCTGGAATGTCTTCTACACTCTAGATTCATCTTCATTCCTCTGGCTTTTAAAAACCGCTAAGGGTAGGGCTTCCCAGGTGGCGCTAGTGGTAAAGAACCCACCTGCCACTGCAGGAGACATGAGAGATGAGGGTTCAATCCCTGGGTTGGGAAGATCCCCTGGAGAAGGAAATGGCAACCCACTCCAGGATTCTTGCCTGGAAAATCTCATGGACAGAGAAGCCTGGTGGGCTGCAGTCTTCTTCCCTGGAAAATTCAGTGGACAGAGGAGTCTTGTGGGCTACAGTCCATGGAATTGCAAAGAGCTGGACATGACTGAGCACACACATACATGTAGACACGTATTTGTACTTATGGATGTTACACATATACACACATGTATCTATATGCATATCTATATCTATGTGTGTAAATTCTGTCCACTGAATTTTCCAGGGAAGAAGACTGCAGCCCACCAGGCTTCTCTGTCCATGAGATTTTCCAGGCAAGAATACTGGAGTGGGTTTCCATTCCTTCTCCAGGGGATCTTCCCAACCCAGGGATTGAACCCTCATCTCTCATGTCTCCTGCAGTGGCAGGTGGGTTCTTTACCACTAGCGCCACCTGGGAAGCCCTACCCTTAGCGGTTTTTAAAAGCCAGAGGAATGAAGATGAATCTAGAGTGTAGAAGACATTCCAGAAAGGCATTCTCTAGGAAATGGAGGGAAGAAGAGGAAAAGTCCTAAAATCTTTCTTGACTATATGCAACTACAGTTCCCTACAGAATCTAAAATGTGATTTGTGATTTGGAGATGACTTATTTTTTCTAATTAACTCATGTAAAAAATATGAAAACTATTTAAAGAGTAACTATCCCTTATTATGCCAATTCATAGAGATGATTTCTGTGAACATTGTATTGTATTTCCTTCCAGATATACATACATATGCATGTTTCATATCATTCAGATATACCAAATCTATAATCTGTGTGTCCTACTTTTACTTACTTTTCCAATGCTGTTAAAATATTCCTGAATATATCACTATATTGATGTACTATTGTGTAGTCAGAGATTTGCTCAGTGTTAACTATTCCTGCTATTTCCTATGGATCAATTGTTTTAAGAATTCATTGGAATTCATAATCACCAATAATTGAAAGCAAGATGTCTTTCAACAGTGATGGATAAACTGTGGTACATCTATACAAAGTAATAATATTCAGTGATAAAAAGAAATGAGCTATTAAGCCGCTGCAAAGACATGGATGAATCTTAAATGCATATTGCTAAGTCAAAGAAGATGGTTGAAAAAGGTGACATACTGTATGGTTTCCGTTATATAACATTCTGTAAAAGGGAAAGCTGTAGAGATGGTAAACAGATCAGTTGTTGTCAGTTGCTTTAGGAGCGAGGAGAGGACGCAGCAAGTGAAGTAAAGAGGAACTAACTAACCTTCATTTAGAGGAATGAAACTGTTCTATATGATAACTCTATCTGTGAATACATGACACTATTCATTTGTCAAGACTCATCAGACTTAACAGCACAAGATTGTATCTTAAGATATGGAATAATAAAAATAGTTTTTAAAATGATCATCTAGGAGGTCAGGGACCCCATGATGGAAAGCAGACTGTGGCAAAACAATTCATGAAACAACATCATTGAAGGGGATTTTCTGCCCTAAATAACTCTGAGTAGAGTCTTTAAAGACATCTGCTGTATAGCTCAGGGAGCCCTACTCAGTGCTCTGTGGTGAAATAAACAGGAAGGAAATCCAAAAGAGAGGGAATGTATATACAAATAACTGATTCACTTAACTGTATAGCAGAAACCAGCAAAACATTGTAAAGCAACTATACTCCTATAAAAATTAATTTAAAAAATACTGAAGGCAAAATGAACCATACGTAAGCACTGTGACCTTACTGATAAAACTGTTTCCATGGGAATGCTGCTGCTGCTGCTAAGTCACTTCAGTCGTGTCCGACTCTGTAAGACCCCATAGATGGTAGCCCACCAAGCTCCCCCGTCCCTGGGATTCTCCAGGCAAGAACACTGGAGTGGGTTGCCATTTCTTTCTCCAATGCATGAAAGTGAGAAGTAAAAGTGAAGTCGCTCAGTCGTGTCCGACTCTTAGCGACCCCATGGACTGCAGCCTAGCAGGCTCCTCCGCCCATGGGATTTTCCAGGCAAGAGTACTGGAGTGGGGTGCCATTGCCTTCTCCTTCCATGGGAATAAGGATTGACATTTCTGAAACCAATACACATGAACAATTGGAACTGAAGAATTAAGTAATGAATGGTGGGTGTTAAGAATCAGATTCATTACTGTTCCAATGGGAAGTTACAAATAAACATGGGGCTAGAGGCTAAAGTGATCTGTGTCTTAATATTAGAGTTGAAGACATCAGTATGAATTCATATTTACCTTAATATAAATGTAGACGGTTACATTTAGAAATATGTATAGATATGTGTATATATGTGGGTTAGTACCCACACATATATTTCTTTGTTCCATCAGCTGAGAGGGTCTAGAAGTACTACCTCCATGGTAGAAACAAGCCAGATCTTGTTTTCTAACATCATTCTTCATTAAAAGGAACAAAGACTCCTTCACTGGACAGAAAACACACAAGGTGAGTCTGGAGTATCCAGTAGTGCCAGAAAGTAAAGAAGAAAAAAAAAGCATAATGATTGGTTATGTCAAAAGGACACAGGAACCAACTTAAAAATCTCCCAAAGCTGGAAAAATTTGAGCAATAAAATAAAGTACTATTGGATCATAACCAAAAAGTATAAAATAAATATCTATGAATTCAGACTGCTATAAATAAATGATTAAGTGAATATATTAATAGAGGAAGCTAGGCACATCTTCCATGGAGGAAAAAAGCCAAAATAATTTATGTAAATAATCTGTCCACAAGATAGATGCATAATTCCCTATTCTTCCTAGTGACTCTCTTCCAAAGAGTTCGGTAAAGAAAAGAGGCAGGGAGGAGGGAGAAGGAGTAACTTTACAATGGAGAAATCTGACAAACACTGCCTCAGCAATGTGATCAAGTTCAATATCAACAGTGATTAAGTCATGTTGATAGCACATACCCTAAATATAATGTGACCAAAATGGACTTTCCCTCTGTGATTTTCAGCCCCTAAACACGCAACCTTACTCTAATCATGAGAAAAACATCTGAGAAATTCTAATAGAGGAGAATTCTACTTTAACAAGTGACCAGTCCTTCTCAAAACTGTCAAGGTCATCAAAATCAAAGTGAGTCTGTGCAATTCACAGGTGAGAAGAATCTAAAAAGACATGACCACTAAATGTAATATGATACCTTGGATGGGATCCCAGACAGAAAAAAGTTATGTGCGGGCAAGCTCAGTCGTTTCTGAGTCTTTGCAATCCCATGGACGGTAGCCCACCAGGCTCCTCTGTCCATGGGATTCTCCAGGCAAGAATACTGGAGCAGATTGTCATATCCTACTCCAGGGGATCTTCCCAACCCAAGGATCAAACTCGCATCTCCTGAGTTTCCTGAATTGGCAGGCGGATTCTTTACCACTGTGCAACCTGGGCAATGAAAATGAAACTCATTCAGCATGTCTGACTCTTTGTGACCCCATGTCCATCTCCAGGCCAGAATATTGGAGGGAGTAGCCTTTCCCTTCTCCAGGGGATCTTTCCAACCCAGGGATCGAAACCAGTTCTTTCGCATTGCAGGTGGATTCTTTACCAGCTGAGCCACCAGGGAAGCCCAGGAATACTGGAGTGGGTAGCCTATCCCTTGTCTAGCGAATCTTCCTGACCCAGGAATCGAACCGAGGTCTCCTGCATTGTATGCAGATTCTTTACCAACTGAGATATCAAGGAAGCCTGTGCAACCTGGCAAGGCCCAAGAAAAAGGTTATTAGATTAAAAATATGGAAATAAAGTATACATTTTAATGAATTATAATGTATCAATTCTGGTTCATTCATTGTGACAAATATTTCATTAGACAGCAAGATGTTTATGATAGGGGAAACTGGATATGCTACCTATGGATGTACTACTTCTTGCAATTTTTCTGTAAATCTAAAACTGTTCTACAGTAAAAATTTGGTTTTAAAACCACTACAAATAATACTTTGGCCACAAAGTGTCATCCGTGTTTCTGATTATTTTTTGAGAACCGCAATTAATTAAAAGCAAATGAATATTTTAAGAGGCCATAGCGCCAATTGCTTACCATTAAGTTTGCATTAATTTACAGTGTGTCAGTGACAGTGTTTGAGAGAGGCTGGCACTCTGTAGAAGCCCTGAATAAAAATGACTCAGATCTTGAATATTTTTCAAAGAAGTCAACTATGTAAAAATGCTAGTTTTATTTAACTTAAAATGAGAATAAGTTACAATAACAGAATAATGTAGTTGGTGAGTGTTCAAGGTAGCATCACACTGTGTGAATTTACACACGGCTCTACTACTTTCTTACTATGTGACTTTAATCTTTAGCTGCTCGAAGCTTTAATCTTTCTCAGTTGCAAAATGGCAATAATCAAACATTCTACCATAGGATTTTGAAGAAAATTAAATGAGATGATCTTGGACTGCAAGGAGACTAATCAGTCAAGCCTAAAGGAAATCAGTCCTGAATATTCATTGGAAGGACTGATGATGAAGCTGAAGCTCCAATCCTTTGGCCACCTGATGCGAAGAACCAGCTCATGGGAAAAGACTCTGATGCTGGGAAAGACTGAAGGCCAAAGGAGAAGGGAGTGACAGAGGATGAGACAGTTAGATAGTATCACTGACTCAATAGATATGAACCTGAGCAAACTCTGGGAGATAGTGAAGGACAGGGAAGCCTGGAGAGCTGCCATCCATGGGGTTGCAAAGAGTTGGACATGACTTAGCAACTGAACAGCAACAATAACAACAATGAATACAAATCAGTTAGGACCCTGGCTGACACCAAGTAAGTACTTGATAGTATTTCTTATTATTGGGTTTTAGACATTCACTCATTTATTTAACAAGCATTTATTGAAGAACTACTAGGTGTCAAGTGCTTTGGAAGATTCTGGAGAGATGATGGTGAACAAGACACAACTTCTGCCCCTAAGGAGCTTACAGTCCTAACAGTAGAGTTAGATAAGTGCACACAAAAGGGCAACATTATGTGATAAGCGTGAGAACAGGCCATGAGCAGGCTGCACTGGAAGCATACGACATGATTAAGAAAGCCTTCTCAGCAAAAGGCACAGCTAAGCTAGAATCTGAAGGTTTTATAAGATTTAGCCCAGAGGTGAGCTAATTCAAACTCATACCTGCTTGCTGGCGCTGTGTGTGTGTGTGTGTGCTCAGTCATTCAGTTGTGTCTGACTCTATTCAACCCCATGGACTATAGTTTGCCAGGCTTCTCTGCTTATGGAATTTTACAGGCAAGAATACTGGAGTGAGTTGGCCATTTACTGCTCCAGGGGATCTTCCCTAGCCAGGGTTTGAACTTGCATCTCTTGTGTCTCCTGCCAACAAATGACCTCTGCCAACAAAGGTCCATCTAGTCAAGGCTATGGTTTTTCCAGTAGTCTTGTATGGATGTGAGCATTGGACTATAAAGAAAGCTGAGTGCTGAAGAATGATGCTTTTGAACTATGGTGTTGGAGAAGACTCTTGAGAGTCCCTTGGACAGCAAGAAGATCCAACCAGTCCATCCTAAAGAAAATCAGTCCTGAATGTTCATTGGAAGGACTGATGCTAAAGCTGAAACTCCAATACTTTGGCCACCTGATGGGAAGACCCTGATGCTGGGAAAGACTGAAGGCGAAAGGAGAAGGGGATGACAGATGAGATGGTTGGATGGCATCACTAACTCAATGGATGTGAGTTTGAGTAAACTCCAGGAGTTGGTGATGGACAGGGAGGCCTGGCATACTGCAGTCCATGGGGTTGCAAAGAGTCAGACATGACTGAGCTACTGAACTGAACTGTGTGTCATGTTCAGTGACATAACATTCTGGTAGCTTGAAGTCATCCATAGTGAGAACATTTCCACCATGGAAATCTTCAAATGCTGCAAATCAGATCTCTCTCTCTTTCTCATCCCAGGCAGGCAACTGGTAAACAGCCCTACTTTAGTCAATCAAATTTGGAGAAGATAATGCAGATGGAGGCAAGGAGCATGATGAATTTGGGAAACTGAAAGGAGTTAGGCCTGGCTGCAATAAAAAGATATCACGAAAATAGATAAGTGAAGACAAGATCAGGGTTAGAAACCAAATTAAGGTGTTTAAACTTACCCAGAGGACAACAGGGAGACACTGAAGAGTATGGAGCAGGAGATGGAACCTGGTTTGCATGTAAGGAAGATTCCATCTGGCTTCTTGGAAGGCAGATGTAAGACAGAAAATAGGTATGGTGTGCTTAAAATTGTATTTGTGACATACTTGCATTTGATCATGGTCTTTTTCTCCTCAGGGTGATATCATTGAAGCGTCATTACCAGTTGACAAGTCAACCACTTAACGCTTTTTCTTTGTATGGTCTACCAGGATTTCTCTTGAGCTACTTTTTTTTACAAACTGTCATGAAAGAGAAGGCTGTAACTTGGTAATTTTGACAGTTTCATTACATTTCTAACAGCTCCTGGAATGTTTTCTTCTCTTGACTTGTATTTATTAGAAGAGCAAAGCCTGGGACTGTGAAACAAATGAAGAGGTTGTTGGGGAAAACAAGGCGAGACATAACTGTGATCTAGACTTGGGTGGGAGTCACTGAACTTTTGGTGAATGGCTTTGGAAAATATTTAGAAGGGGACTTTCCTGGTCGTCCAGGGGTTAAGAATCTGCCTGCCAGTGCAGGGGACACGGGTTTGATCCCTGGTCTGGGAAGATTCCACGAACTAGAGAACAGCTAAGCCCATGTGTCACAGCTACTTAGCCAGTGTGCCGCAAGCACCGAAGTCTGCCTGCCCTGGAGACGGTGCTCTGCAACAAGAGAAGCCATCAAAACAAGAAGCCCACACACCGCAACTAGGGAGTAGCCCCCGCTCTCCACAACTAGAGCATCTATGTGCAGCAAGGAAGACCCAGCACAGGCAAAAATAAATAAAATTGAAAAATACATATATATAGGATAGCTCATGGTGATGGAATGAATGAGGGAGGTGAAAGAGAAAGGAAAATGAAGAGAGATGCTCAGATAGCTGGCTGGTTAGTGTTTACTTACACCACAAAACAGGAGCCCCTGGGAAATAGTAAATGAAAGCCAGGGTGATGGAAGACAGTCCAGAGAACCAGGAGGCACGGCAGTGAGGGAGCTGATCAGAAGAATGGGGTCCATTTGCTGAGTTTGAAGCATCTGTCTAAGCTCTAAGAGGAACTGTGCAGAAGGCAGTCATGTGAGTCTGCCGCCCAAGAGAAAAGCAAAAGCACCTTTAAAAGAAGGCAGGAAGAATCTTTGTCCTGAGAAGCAGGAGACAAAATAAGAGTGGAGCTTTTGGAGCCAAAAGAAGAAAAGACATCTTCAGGAAGGAAGGCCAGTGAGCACTGTCAAAGGCCGCAGGGAGCTCAAGACAGCAAGGGCTGAGATGCTCCCGCTTGGCCACTGTACTGCAAGAATGAAGACCACTCTCGGCAATCACACTGCCAACTTTCATCATGGCATCTTTGTCTCTGCAAAAGGACAATTTAACAGGGTGATGAAGACACTTAAGGGCTTATCCAGCTGTAGAAACAAGAAGATGTAGCATGACTCCTAAAACCCCATTTGTGCTATTTCAGTGCACAGCATAGCGATTATTGTCAACAATAATGCATTTTATACTTCAAAGCTGCTAAGAGACTAGATCTTAAATGTTCTTACCACAAAAAATAAATACTGATTATGGAACATGATAGAGGCATTACCTTAAGCTACTGTGGTGATCGTATATCAATACATATATCAATCGTGAATCATACATCAATATTGTATATCAATATGTGAATCAGTCAAACCAATGTGTTGTAGACCTTAAACTTGTACAATGTTATATGGCTGTTATATCTCAATAAAGAATCAATTTTAAAAATATAAATTGACATTGAAATGTACATTTTAGATGGGCGAATTCTATGTGATGTTAATTTTGTCTCACTAAAACTATTATGAAATGTCATTAAAATTTTTTTAATGCAATAAAAGTCCTCTATTCATAGGAAGAAAGGAAGGGAGAGAGGGAGGGAAGAAGGGAGAAAGGGAAGGAGGGAGAGACAAAGGAAAAAAGAAAGAAGAGGAATAAGTTTCCATTGGATTTAACAATAAGCCACATACAGAGCCATTTGCATACAATGGTTGAGGCAAAAGTCAGATTGTAGAAGAAGTTAAAAATAAGAAATCAAAAGTCACTAAAGTATAGATTGTGTTCAAATTTCACAAAATTTTCTGCTAGTGTCCATTATTTGTTTATCATGCCTTATTCCACACTCCACATTGTATTTAACTCTATTAAGCAGCTTCAGTTTCATACAACATATTCTGGTAAATTCTTTCTTCATTTTTATCCTATTACAAATATTTTCTAATTTCCCTTGTTATGACTTATTAGATACACCCATCGTTTAAAAGTGGACATTTAATTTTCAAATACATAGGATTTTGTTTAAAGTGTCTTTAATATTAACTTCTCATTTTGATGCAAATTGCTCAAATGCTTTCTTCTCTGCATCACCCTCTGTGTTTTTTTTCAGTCTCTTTATTGAGGCTTTCCATGTCTAAGTCAAATATCTCGGTAAATGTCACTTTGCACTTGAAAATAAGTGGGTTATTTTCAAATATCTTCTGATATTGGTTTCTAACATAATTTCACAGTGTTAAGAGAAGACACTCTGCATGTTTTCAATACTTTTAGACCATGAAATTTTTGCTCTTTGTTTTATGTCCCTGGATATGTTCCAGTGTCTCCTAGTTTACAGTCTTTGGGAGTTTGAATAAAATTTGTATCCTACTGTTGCGTGAAAATTGTATAAATCTTAATTATGTTGAATTGGTTCACAGTATTTTCGTATCTGGGGCCTCCTCGGTGGCTCAGCAGTACAGAATCCACCTGCAATGCAAGAGACTCAGGTTTGATCCCTGGGTTGGGAAGATTCCTTGAAGGAGGGCATAGCAGCCCACTCCAGTATTCCTGCCTGGAGAATCCCATGGACAGAGGAGCCTGGCAGGCTACAGTCCACGGGGTCACAGAGTCAGACACGCCTGAAGCAACTGAGTGAGCATGCACGCTTTTTATGGACAGAGGAGCCTGGCAGGCTGCAGTCCACAGGGTCACAGAGTCAGACACGCCTGAAGCAACTGAGTGAGCTTTTTATGTCTACTATATCGTCCTACTTCTCTGTGTATACGCGCTACTAATTTCTGAGAGTTTGACTTCGAAACTCCAGCTACAAATCTTAATTTATCTACTTAAAAAATAATTTTAATATACAGTAGTACTATATGCAACCTCGTTCTGTATTTTCCAATTCTCCTATAAAAGTGTTACATACTTTCATAATTTAAAAAATAAAAGTAAAAAAGCAAAGGTTGATTATTTTTAGCTTTAATTTATGCTTTCCTCCCAGAAAGGTAAACCACAGATTTCCTTTATAACAATATGTAACCCAGCTCAGTAATTTTCAGACTCTCCACCAACATTTCCTTACTGCAAAGAGGGTGTGAATGTCTGCACATGCAGGGGTATAGGATCTAAACTGCAAAATTTTTCTATAGAAATCAGTCTAACTTAGTGTTTGTTCTAATATGAAAATTATAGCTTTATTTCCCCCAAAAAATTTTTTTGAGGAAAACTTAAATTCCCAGGAAAATGTAAGATGTTTATACCGTGGCTTCAGGGACTTCTGGAAGGTACATGTAAAACGAAGTTTGAGAAGTACGTGTAAGGCAATTCCCAGTTCTTTCAGTTAGTTCCCGCAAGTTGTGTCACAGGTTAATGATACAAAGAATGGAAAACAACTGAAAGAGGCAGTGTTAACCCAGAGAACAGACAATGACTCAGGCTAGAAGCCAGGTTCCAGTCCTGACTCAACACGAACTGGAAGTAGCTGTTTGGGCAAGTCATTTGAAAGCTGTGAGCCTCAGTTTCCTCTTCTGTGAAGTTCAGTTCAGTTCAGTCACCTAGTCATGTCCGACTCTTTGTGACCCCATGGACTACAGCACTCCAGGCCTCCCTGTCCATCACCAATTCCCGGAGTTTACTCAAACTCATGCCCATTGAGTCGGTGATACCATCCAACCATCTCATCCTCTGTCGTCCCCTTCTCCTCCCACCTTCAGTCTTTCCCAGCATCAGAGTCTTTTCCAGTGAGTCAGTTCTTCACATCAGGTGGCCAAAGTATTGGAGTTTCAGCTTCAGCATCAGTCCTTCCAATGAATATTCAGGACTGATCCCCTTTAGGATGGACTGGTTGGATCTCCCTGCTGTCCAAGGGACTGTCAAGAGTCTTCTCCAACACCATAGTTCAAAAGCAGCAATTCTTCAGTGTTCAGCTTTCTTTATACTCCAGCTCTCACATCCATACATGACTACTGGAAAAACCACAGCCTTGACTAGACAGACCTTTGTTGGCAAAGTAATGTCTCTGCTTTTGAATATGCTATCTAGGTTGGTCATAACTTTCCTTCCAAAGAGTAAGTGTCTTTCAATTTCATGGCTGCAATCACCATCTGCAGTGATTTTGGGGCCCCCAAAAATAAAGTCTGACACTGTTTCCCATCTATTTCCCATGAAGTGATGGGACCAGATGCCATGATCTTCGTTTTCTGAATGTTGAGCTTTAAGCCTACTTTTTCACTCTCCTCTTTCACTTTCATCAAGAAGCTCTTTAGTGCTTCTTCACTTTCTGCCATAAGGGTGGGGTTATCTGCTTATCTGAGATTATTGATATTTTCCCTGGAAATCTTGATTCCAGCTTGTGCTTCCTCCAGCCCAGCGTTTCTCATGATGTACTCTGCATGTAAGTTAAATAAGCAGGGTGACAATATACAGCCTTGATGTATTCCTTTCCCAATTTGGAACCAGTCTGTTTAATTCATATGCTTATTAATTTTCTTTCCAGTTCAAACTTTCTTCTCCATTTGCCAATGAGAATATTAATAGACAGGAAAGAAATAGAGAAGAGTTAATATGCTTTCAGTTGTTGCTAAATGCAACTAGTCTTCAAGATTTTGGAACTATGTTCAAAGAGTACCAACTTTCCTATTACAATGCAGCTCAAGTGTGTTTCATGCAGCTATAAGTTTTCATGAGAATAAGCCACCATCTACATGTTATTGCCTGGAGTAAAATATGTATCAAAACAAAGAAGGTGGAATAGTCTGTATTAATATTTTGACATTTTTATGTGTAGAACATTTTCAAATTCACAAAAACCAACACTCTTATTCAGTTAACAAATGTCTATAATACAGCACCATAAGCAGAAAGCACAGCAAATGAACTTCTCGATCCTGTGATGTTTCAGTGGCTCAGTCCTGTCTGACTCTTTACAATCCCATGGACTGTAGCCTGTCAGGCTCCTCTGTCCATGGAATTCTCTAGGCAAAAATAATGAAGTGGGTTACCATTTCCTTCCCTAGGGGATCTTCCTGACCAAGGGATCAAACCAGCATCTCCTGTGTCTCCTGCATCGCAGGCGGATTCTTTATCCACTGAGCTATTTGGGAAGCCTCGATAATACAGTACATCTTAAGAGAAATGCAGAAATGAATGTGACATAATTACTATACTCAAAGCCTCAGCATATTGAAGAAGAAAGAGAAGGACACATTTCTAAAGAACAGAATCAACAGAAGAATAAAATAAAGGTCACGATGGAGATACAAGCCATGTGCTGAAGGAGTGATTAGTTTTGACTGGGGTTTTTGATGGAGGAGATGGCTTTTTTTTTTTTTTTGCTTAGTCTAAGAGAATAATTTTCTGCTGACCAAAAAAAGGGGGGGGGTAATGCTCACTTCTGACTGATGAAACAATTGGAGCAAAGAAAAAGAGACATGAAAAGGCATTGTATTTACAAGAAGCTATGAGTAAAGCAGTGAGGCTTAGGTAGAAAAAGATGAAAAGAAATTTCTAAAAGATAAGCTCTAAAAGTTGGGCTGAGGCCAGATCACAGAGGCCCTTAAACTTGAATTCAGTGGTGTCTGAAGTGCAGTGAAATTCCCTGAGAAAGTTAAAAATTATCCACAGGGGCATGAAAAAATAGACTGTAAGTTCAATTTGTATTTTAATTCTCTCTCCCTTCAAATTCATATTTGTATGTGTGTGTACATATATATACATACTTCCATGGTGACTCAATGGTATAGACTCCATCTGCCAATGCAGGAGATGTAAGTTCAATCCCTGAGTCAAGAGGATCTCCTGGAGAAGGAAATGGCAGCCCACGCCAGCGTTCTTGCCTGGAGAATCCCATGGACAGAGGAGTCTGGTGGGAGACAGTCCATGGGGACACAGTCCATGGGGACACAAACGAGTTGGACATGATTTAGCAACTAAACAACAATGAAACTAGTACACTTGGTGACTGTATTTCCTAAATAAATGTATGTCTATGTACATTAGATGCATAGCCAAGTTTTTTATTGAAAAACGTACATATTTTTAAAATTTAGAAACACCATGTGAAAGTTAGCAGGGAACTAACTTTAGCTTTTTAACAGGGAGTACTAGGACTTCATTGTGTTCAAGGAAGATAACCATAGTAGCATGGTGAAGGATGCATTCAGGATGAGAGGCCTGAGACAGCTCAGTCAGGAGTAGGAGTTTGGGATTGAAATCCTGGCTTTGTCATTCAGCAACTGTCTAATCTTAAGTAATTCTCCAGCTGCTAATGGAAACAATAATAACAGAATTTTTATGAGGATGAAGTGAGATAAATATGTGGAACTACTCAGTCCAACGATGAGTTACAGCAGATGTATCAGGGGTGTTCAGTGAATTTGAGTTTGATGCTGTAGCTCACATTAGAAAGTTGATGCAAATGGCCAGTTACAAGATAATGAAGGGCTAAGATTAGGGCACTGTTGGAAGGACTATAAAGTTGTAACCATAGTGTTAGTTAAAGTTGTAGCCATAGTGTTAGTTAATGAAGAATCCACAGAATATGTCCACTGATTAGATGTGGAAATGGGGGAGAAGGAAAAGTTGATCTGGCTCTCAAGTTTCTTGTTTGGATGCATGGCAAAGATGGACTTTCTATTTATGATGGCAGAATACTGAAAAAGAAGCAGGTGAAGGTACATGTTGATTTCAGTCAGCGGTACCAGCAGGACATGAAGTTTATCAGGTATATCAATTTGGACTAAGAATTCAGAGGGGTTCTCTGGGCTTTGTCTAGAATGAAGCTTTTCTGTAGGTCACAAGGCAGTTAGCTGAACCTCCTGGCCCAAAAGCAAGTCATCCAGACCATTGTGGAATATACTATTTCCAGGAGGTTACTTTCTTCCTGTGGTCAACAGGATTGTGTGAAGGAAGTCTGATTAAATTCTAGGTAATGCCAATTCCACTTCTAATGTTTTGCAGACACAGACTTATGCTCAGAGACACCAGCAGAACAGAGAACACATGTGGAGATTGTCTGGGGCATGATGGTGCTGAGTGACAGTATTGAGTCTTCAGTCAGGGTCTCAAGCTTTAATTTTCATAAAAATTACTCCTGCTGCTCATAACAAATGCAGGTCTCCTACATGTGAGGTTCTGATTTGGTAGTAAATTGTATTTTTAACAAGTACTCAGATTTTTTAATGTAGGCTCCCCAGAAAAGAGGTAACTCAGATATTTCACCATGTACATGGACTTCTCTTTTAGTCATGACAGCAGCAGTCAGCAGGTTAAAAGATTTAGCAAGGAAATGCAGTTTCTATTGCCCATTTAGAAACTATAGCATAGAGAGTTGTATACAAGCCACAAGAACTTTGCAAGAAAGGCATCAGGAATCACTACAAGTGATCTGAGAGAATACCTCATCTTTGAGTACCTGTGACCATGTCTACAATGATTCACAGGGGAAGGGGAGAATTTTACTACCCCAGCTTTGAGGTGATAAAAAACTATTCTCTCGGAACTGTATCTATCCTTTGCCTGTTTTCTGGCATTCCAGTTCTAGGAAAACTCTAAACATCTACTTACAGCCCAGTGAATCCTGGCTTTGTGTTTATTATAATGACATTGTTGAAGTCATTGGTCATCATCTCCTCTCTTAAAGGACCCAATCGACAATTTCTTTCTAGTCTTAGTATTATGGATTATTAATGCTATTTCTAGGTGTGACAAATGTCTTAATCTTATATAAAACCAAAATTATCCAGAAAACCAGATTCCCTTTTGCAAACTGTCTGCTACAACTTTTAGAGTCAAATTCAGTTCAGTTCAGTCGTTCAGTCATGTCTGATTCTTTGCAACCTCATGGACTGCAGCGCCACAGGCATCCCTGTCCATCACCATCTCCCAGTGCTTGCTCAAACTCATGTCCATCCAGTCGATGATGCCATCCAACCATCTCATCCTCTGTCATCCCCTTGTCCTCCCACCTTCAATCTTTCCCAGCACCAGGGTATTTTCTAGTGAGTCAGTTCTTTGCATCAGGTGGCCAAAGTATTGGAGCTTCAGCATCAGTCCTTCCAATGAATATTCAGGACTGATTTCCTTTATGATTGGCTGATTTTATCTCCTTGCAGTCCCAGGGACTCAAGAGTCTTCTCCAACACCACAGTTCAAAAGCATCAATTCTTTGGCACTCAGTCTTCTTTCTGGTGCAACTCTCACATCCATATATGACTACTGAAAAAAACATAGCTTTGACATCGGGACTGTTGTCAGGAAAGTAATGTCTGTTTTCAAATATGCTGGCTGGGTTGGTCATAGCTTTTCTTCCATGTAGCAAATGTCTCTTAATTTCATGGCTGCAGTCACCATCTGCAGTGATTTTGAAGCTCAAGAAAATAAAGTCTGTCACTGTTTCCACTGTTTCCCCATCTACTTGCCATAAAGTGAAGGGACCAGATGTCATGATCTTAGTTTTCTGAATGTTGATTTTTTAGCCAACTTTTTCACTCTCCTCTTTCACTTTCATCAAGAGGCTCTTTGGTTCCTCTTCGCTTTCTGCCATAAGGGTGGTGTCATCTGCATATCTAAGGTTATTGATAGTTCTCTTGGTAAAATTTATTCCAGCTTGTGCTTCATCCAGTCTGGCATTTCGCATGACATACTCTGCATAGAAGTTAAATAGACAAGGTAACAATATACAAGCTTGACGTACTCCTTTCCCAATTTGGAACCAGTCTGTTGTTCCATATCTAGTTCTATTGCTTCTTGACATGCATACAGATTTCTCAAGAGGAAGGTAAAGTGGTCTGGTATTCCCACCTCTTTAAGAACTTTCCACAGTGTTTTTTGATACCCACAGTCAAAGGATTTGCCATAATCAATGAAGGAGAACTATATGTTTTTCTAGAACTCTCTTGCTTTATCGATGATCCAACAGATGTTGGCAATTTGATCTCTGGTTCCTGTCTTTTCTAAACGCAGCTTGAACATCTGGAAGTTCTCCATTCATGTACTATGGAAGCCTAGCTTGGAGAATTTGAGCATTACTTTGCTAGCATGAACCGTGAACTTCCAGATGTTCAAGCTGGATTTAGAAAAGGCAGAGGAGCAAGAGATCAAATTGCAAACATCCCTTGGATCATCAAAAAAGCAAGAGAGTTCCAGAAAAACATCTACTTCTGTTTTATTGACTATGCCAAAGGCTTTCTGTGTGGATCACAATAAACTGTGGAAAATTTTTTAAGAGATGGGAATACCAGACCAACTGACCTGCCTCCTGGAAACCTTTAAGTCAAGAAGCAACAGTTAGAACTGGACATGGGACAAGAGTCTGGTTCCAAATAGGGAAAGGAGTACATCAAGGCTGTATATTGTCACCTTGCTTATTTAACTTATATACAGACTATGCCATGAGAAATGCTGGGCTGGATGAAGTACCAGCTGGAATCAAGAGTTCCAGGAGAAATATCAATAATCTCAGATAAGCAGATGACACCACCCTTATGGCAGAAAGCTAAGAAGCACTAAAAAGCTTCTTGATGAAAGTGAAAGAGGAGAGTGAAAAAGTTGGCTTAAAAATCAACATTCAGAAAACTAAGATCATCGCATCTGGTCCCATCACTTCATGGCAAATAGATGGGGAAACAGTGTCAGACTTTATTTTGGGGGGCTCCAAAATCACTGCAGATGGTGACTGCAGCCATGAAATTAAATGATGTTTACTCCTTGGAAGAAACGCTATAACAAACCCAGCCAGCATATTTGAAAACAGAGACATTACTTTGCCAACAACAGTCCATATAGTCAAAGCTATGGTTTTTCCAATAGTCATGTATGGATGTGAGTTGGACTATAAAGAAAGCTGAGCACTGAAGAATTGATGCTTTTGAACTGTGATGTTGGAGAAGACTCTTGAGTCTCTTGGACTGCAAGTAGATCCAATCAGTCCATCCTAAAGGAGATC
The DNA here is from genome assembly GCA_006408695.1 of Aepyceros melampus. Classification (NCBI taxonomy): domain Eukaryota; kingdom Metazoa; phylum Chordata; class Mammalia; order Artiodactyla; family Bovidae; genus Aepyceros; species Aepyceros melampus. The sequence goes on from SJXQ01012276.1 coordinate 25,653, forward strand.
AGTCCCAAATATTCATTGGAAGGACTGATGCTGAAGCTGAAGCTCCAATACTTTGGCCACCTGATGCAAAGAACTGACTCATTGGAAAAGACCCTGATGCTGGGAAAGATTGAATGCAGAAGGAGAAGGGGATGACAGAGGATGAGATGGTTGGATGGCATCACCAACTCAATGGACATGAGTTTGTGTAAACTCCAGGAGCTGGCAATGGACAGGGAGGCCTGGCCTGTTCAAGTCCATAGGGTGACAAGGAGTCGGACACGACTGAGTGACTGAACTGAACTGAATGTGCCAGGTGTGAGATGAGCACACTTGCGCAGCATTTTGACATTCTTTGGCATTGCCTTTCTTTGGGATTGGAATGAAACTGACCTTTCCCAGTTCTGTGACCACTGCTGAGTTTTCCATATTTGGTGGCATACTGAGGGCAGCACTTTCNGGAACTCTGTATTCAGATGGGTATATCTTTGCTTTTCTCCTTTGCCTTTCATTTCTCTTTTTTACTCAGCTATTTGTAAGGCCTCCTCAGACCATTTTGCTTTTGATGTTTCATTTTTGAGGGGATGGTCTTGATCACTCCCTCCTATACAATGTCACGAACCTCTATCCATAGTTCTTCAGGCATTCTGTCTACAGATCTAGTCCCTTAAATCTATTTCTTACTTCCACTGTACAATCATTAGGGATTTGATTTAGGTCATATACCTGAATGACCTAGTGGTTTTCCCTATTCTCTTCAATTTCAGTCTGAATTTGGCAATAAGGAGTTCATGATCTGAGCCACAATGAGCTCCCAGTCTTTTTTTTTGCTAACTGTAGAGAGCTTCTCCATCTTCAACTGCAAAAATATAATCAGTCTGATTTGGTATTGACCATCTGGTGATGTCCATGTGTAGAGTCTTCTCTTGTGTTGTTGGAGAGGGTGTTTGCTACGACCAGTGCATTCTCTAGGCAAAACTCTGTTAGCCTTTGCCCTGCTTCATTTTGTATTCCAAGGTCAAACTTGCCTGTTACTCCAGGTATCTCTTGATTTCTTACTTTTGCATTCCAGTCCCTTATGATGAAAAAGACATCTTTTTTTGCTGTTAGTTCTAGGTCTTTTAGGTCTTCTTAGAACCATTCAACTTCAAGTTTTTAAGCTTTCATGGTTGGGGCATAGACTTGGATTACTGTGATATTGAATGGCTTGCCTTGGAAATGGACAGAGATCATTCTGTTTTTTTGAGATTGTACCCAAGTACTGCATTTTGGACTCTTTTACTGACTGTGAGGGCTACTCCATTTCTTCTAAGGGATTCTTGTTTTAGAAGAGTCAGATTATCTGAGATCAAAATGAAAGTTTTTATGGTATGAATATGCTTTCTATAACACGATGAGGTTTAAATTTAAAAACATTTGCATACTACCCTTAGTATTTCCAGACTATGATCACATATATCTTATATCTTTGTCAGAGTTATTCTCATTATTTTAAAAGACAGAAAGAAGGAAACTTGGAGAAACTAAAGGATTTACCTGATATCATGCAACTAGTAATTGGAAAGCTAAAATTTTCCCACATGAATTCTGACTCCAAATCCAGCTCTCTTTCCATTGCCTCTACAACAACAACAACAAAAATCACTTTATTATGCTCTTTAACCTATTTTGTTGTTGTTCAGTTGCTAAGCCATGTCCAAATCTTTAGGACACAACAGACTGCAGTGCGCCAGGCTCCTCGTCCTTCACTTATCTCTCGAAATCTGCTCAGATTCATGTCCATTTCATACAATCTATGAAAGTATATATATGTACGTGTATACAGACATTTATAAAATTCGATTTAATCTTTGTATCAATCCTGAGAAAGAATTGCTGTTATTTACCCAAGAGTTCCACAGATCTGAGACTCTCAGGGGTTTCTGGACTTGACCAGTATCAATCAGCACCAACTGAACTCAACCCAAAATTCCTAAAACCCAATTCTGAGCTTTCCCCTAAGCTATTCCTAATGTGCAATCTGTTACACTCAAAGGTAAACTGCTAGTCCCTCTGTCTGACCACTATCACTACCAGGGTGACACTAAGAACTGAAATGCCAAACTCTTCCAACTCAATAATTTTATATTTATTATAATGAAAAAAGTCACAAGATTTGAAGCCATATTCATCCCTTACAACACAGTGGGGTAGAACTTGCTTTGAGCAGAGTTTAGGAAAAAATGGATAAAGCAGAGATCCTAAGAACACCAGGAACAGAAGCCTCACATCAGTGAGAAAAGAGCTGGCAGGTAGCAGCTTTGATAACCAGCCTTGCCCCCTCACAGTTCTGCCCAGGGAGGGACTCAGAAAGGAAGAGGATATCTCACTGTGGCTGTTCCTCTGCTTCTTTTCTGTAAAATGAGAAAATGAAAAATATGTGTCTCCAATGTGTTAATCTGTCAAGAGCTGAAACTCCTTTCTAATGTGTTACTTTTCTTAAAATAATTATCTGGGGTGGGGGAAGTCACTGGAAATTTTTTCAGCATTTTAACAGCATGCCCCCAAAACATATGCTTTGTGCAGGCCTTCATTCCATCCACCCTAGCTTATCAGAGCTGCAAGTCATGTTTCCAAGCAGACTGTCCTGATGGGCCATCATAGATGGTGCTGGGGTATGAATGTGGATTAAGTGGAAATGGAAGGTGTGTCTGTCAGCCCCAACAAAGACAAATATGCCAGCAATGCTGCCATATTTCACAGCGCATAGTGTAGACTATAGATCTGCTGACATGATAAATATTATGGCCAAACGTGGTGGCATTTTGCAACCTCGGGTCTCCTAAGGATGCTTGGTCCTTCTCTCATAAGGTCAATTGTGATAAATGGCCCTGTTGAACTCCTTGTGAAGTATGACATTTCAGGTTAACCAAATTCTCTTTGATGTGCATGTCCCAGTTAGCCTCAAGACATTTACCAGAGGAGCTTTTTCCAGTTGGAAGGTGAAATGGTGCCGGATATGCCCTTCCTATCTTTCTTACTATTTTGTCAGCAATGAAAGGGATGGTTGTAGAATCTCTTTCCTGAGAACATGGTGGACAGATTCCCTTCTGGAGCTGGTTGAAGATGCTACCTGGGAGAAAAGAGAAATAAGACCACCTCTTCAGTCCTCTGCATCTCTCATTAACTGCCCTGGCATGGAGCAACCACTCATTTTTTCTTTGGAGTTATCTTTTCTCATACGTAGAAACCTGAGCAGCCGGTGAACTGACACTGTGTATTCCTCAAGGGAAACTGTCATTTATCCGGAGCAAGCAAGAATGATTTCTTCATTTATAGAATAACTTAATTGACTTGCATAAAGAAAGAAACCTTGAAAACTTTGTGGGCTACTCCATTTTCCCAGCTTTTCAAGACCAGTTTGTGAATGGCAGCAATAATAAAAGTATATGGTACCTGCAGGCTAATGTCATCATAACTGTCCCCAATTAATTCAGCCTTGCACACGAGAACACAAACTGTCACAGTTCAGATTCTGTCACAAAATAATTGTGACCCCGGGCAAACCACTGAAATCTTCAGGACCTTGGGTTTCTCACCAGAAAAGTGAGGCTTATTATACTATATGATTCCTAAATGTCCTTCCACGACAAACTGCTAACGTAAGATAACAAAGTACTAAGTAGATAGACTCTGGAACCAGACTGTCTTGAGTTCAGAACCTGGTTCCTCCATGAAACAACTGAATGATCTTGAGCAATGCATTTAAACTCTCTCAACTTCATTTTTCTCAAATGTAAAATGGGGGTGATATTATTACCTACCTCATAGAACTGTGATGAGGATGAAATCATTGAACACATGTAAAGCGCTTCTAATCATGGATGGAAGATAAGATTTCAATTCAAGTTAGCTATTATTATGCTGATACCATGTTGCTGACACAGCAAAATCTGAGGACTAGTCCGGTACATTTTTCAGTGACTCTTTGTCTCCTTTTTACTATGTAAGATAATTGACATTTTCACTACCTTGCTTCTCCGATAATTGAATTCCTACATGTGAGCAACTGACTTCCCTAAACAACAGGGGCCGACTGTGCGGTAGCAGTCACTCTATTTCTATTTCCGTTATCAGTTTATCTCACTGCCATACTGACAACATCTTACTCTCCTCTCTCCCATTCATAAGCCCCACCACCGTCTCCTTCCCCAGTGAACATAACACAAACACACACACATACTCAAATCTCAATCACTACATTCAACTATTTATTTCTACACAATATCCTTTCTTTGAAATGAAGTGAAACATTAGTCTCTCAGTCATGTCCAACACTTTTCAACTCCATGGACTATAGCCCATCAGGCTCCTCTGTCAATGAAATTCTCCAGACAAGAATACAAGAGTGGGTTGCCATTTCCTTCTCTAGGGTATCTTCATAACACAGGAATTGAACCCAGGTCTCTGGCATTGCAAGCAGATTTTTTTCTATCTGAGCCACCAGGGATTTTTACATTCCTATTACAACTGTATATGGAATGCATTCAATAAGGTTTCATTGATAATTATAATGATGATGTGACTAAATATGAAAATAAGGGTCTTAGATTAATGAATTGTGTTTATTTTTTCCAAAGTATATATATATATATGTGTGTCATACTTGCTTTAACCATTCACACAGCAAATATTTTTGAGAGCCCGTGGAAAGAAACTAAACAGCCTCTTGATGAAGGTGAAAGAGGAGAGTGAAAAAGCTGGCTTAAAACTCAACATTCAAAAAATAAAGATCATGGTGTCCAGTCCCATCACTTCATGGCAAATAGATGGGAAACAAAGGAAACAGTGACAGACTATATTTTCATGGGCTTCAAAATCACTGTGGATGATGACTGCAGCCATGTAATGAAAAGACATTTGTTCCTTGGAAGAAAAGCTGTGACAATCATAGACAGCACATTAAAAATCAGAGACATTACTTTGCGGACAAATATCCCTATAGTCAAAGCTATGTATGGTTTTTCCAGTAGTCTGTATGGATGTGGAAGGGAACCATAAAGAAGGCTGAGCACCAAAGAATTGATGCTTTTGAACTGTAGTGTTGGAGAAGACTCTTGAGAGTCCCTTGGACTGCAAGGAGATCTAACCAGTCCATCCTAAAGGAGATCAGTCCTGAATATTCATTGGAAGGACTGATGCTGAAGCTGAAGCTCCAATACTTTGGCCACCTGATGCGAAGAGCTGACACATTAGAAAAGACCTGCTGCTGGGAAAGACTGAAGGCAGGAGAAGGGACGACAGAGGATGAGATGGTTGGAGGGTATCACTGATTCAATGGACATGAGTTTGAGCAAGCTCCGGGAGATGGTGAAGGACAGGAAGCCTGGTGTGCTGCAGTTCACGGGGTCGCAAAGAGTTGGACACGGCTGAGCAACCGAATGACAAAACCATATATCTGGTACAGCAAAGTCTCTGTTGGGCCTAAAACAATGATGTAAAACATCAAATCTTATCAAAATTCAAATTCAGACAAATTTACAAGCATTATCCTGTGATAAGTCATAGAATGTTCATTTTATAAGCAATTACTTGTAGAAAATAATTCACTGAGTTACTATGTTCCCTTTTGAGAATTTTGCCTTAGCCTATAGATACATTCTTTTAGCTGTGCCTGCATCTGAATACTAAGGAGTTTGACTAGATGGCTTCAAAGGTCAGTTTCTGCTCTTAATATTCTATATAACAAAGGCAAAAACATCTCTCTGTTACTAGGGCTCAAGAAAGAACAGCCTGGAAATGTAATGCATTCTAAAATATTGACTAGAAGGATATGCACAAAATTAATTATTTCTGGGAGTCAGCTTGAGAATGAATTGTATTCTTACATTAAAGTGGTGTTCACTGTCTCTCCTCTTTCTTTCTCTTCACTATTATTATATAGGCTGCCAAAATGAGTAAAATATGATCAGCTTTCCTGGAACACTACATCTGAACAAGTTCTGAGGGATATTCCTGGCTCCTAATTGATGGATCAGTTGAGCAACAAATAAAATATGTGGAAAACCGTGACTTCAGTGTCCAAAGACTCTATTTTAAATTCTTTTTTTTTTTCCCTTCATTTCCAGCCGTGGACAATTCGCATATCCTCTCTAAGGTTCAGGTTCACCATCTATTAATATAAAATGCGGGCCTTCACAATTGGCAGGAACAGCCCTAGTTTGGCTGTCTATATCCATTCATTCAAGACAGATACTGTGATGCCTTATTTTCCAGGAGAGAAAGCAGGGGCTCAATGCGGTTGAAAAAGATCATAGAGGTGAAAGCATGTCATAAATACCAAAACTCTATATGCATTTTGCTGTGGTTGTTACTGCTGTTAGATCACCCCATTCAAATGTTAGGCTGTTATACTTGGTTGACTGGCAGGATTTAGACAAACAGCTTTGATAATGAGTAAATGGTTTTGCTCTTCTTGATTAGAAATGGAGGGCAAAAAAGTCAAGGGAAGAGATTGTTCTTTCCACTAAACTAAGCAGTACGAGGAATGGTTAATGTCTACCTAATTCACCAGGGAGTATCTCTAGTAGGTAGGACAGTGGCTGGCATACAGCAGGAATTAAGTACCATAAAAAATCCTTCTAAAGAGGAGTATGAATCCAACTATTCACTTAGGAAAAAATGGCTGATCACATTATTGTAAGATTAACAAAAAGTCCATACAGCTTGCCAAACCAGAGCTGTGGGGTGTGTAACCCAAATCCAGGTAGTCCCTTGACGGTGTCTCGGATCCACCTCAGAGTTATCTGCTCTGCCTTAAGTATTGACGCTGGCTCCTCTGGCTGGCTGAGGTTCCGAGGATAGCAGTAATTGTAAGCATACCCTTCCACCTCTTTGGCCCCAGTCCAGTTAGGAATGGGAGAACAATGGAAACATGAGGACTCAGGCTCCACACTTTTCCAAAAAAATGCCCCTCCTATTTCTTCACCTGAATTCATCTTCTTCCTACCATAGTTCCCTTTCCTCATCCCCCTTAGATAATGCAAACTTTAATCAGAGTCTGGGCACAGAACAAACATAAATTATCAATCCTAATCACAGTGTTTTACTATTTTACTTTTGGTAAATTGAATGAATATATAGTCAAAAGGATGACTTAGAAAATGCAGGAATAGTTATAGCATATTTAATGGAATAAATGGAGCTAGTATGTATGAGGCAAAGGATTTTCCTTACCAGGTGTGATTTTTTTTTTTTTTCAAAGTGAGAGAGGTAAGAAAGTGGTCAAAGGAGAGTTTTAAGGAAAAAGAAACAGAAAGACATTCATACTAGTGACTGACCCAGCTGTGTTGTTAAAGATAGACCATATTTTGAGAAGTAAACAGATTCACAGGCCAAAACAAATGGGAAAAAAAAAAAAAAGCAAAACCCAAAGAGCAATCTTCAAGTCTTCAACTTCCACTAGGAACTCAATTACTTTTCCGTGAATAATAACCCTTCACACTACTTTTATGACATGCCTAAGATAGAATCTATTTTGGGGTCCATTAATTGAATCAATCTGCTCTTCATAATAAGCATGAGATTTACACAGTGTTTCATATTCCAAATTTGAAAAACCCTTCCCAAATCTGCCCCATCAAATTTCAATTGGTTACCATCTTCTCAAATTTATGAGCTGTGAGCTTCCATGACCACTAGCAGCTGTCTTAACTCTCCTTGGGTCCACAGCAATGGTGGCTGAGAAGAAATTCATAAGTGTTGGTTCTGAAAAACTATAGTGGCCTCATGAGACTAGAGCAAGAAAAGAGAAAAGGTTTCTGTTTCCTTCAGACTTGATTTTAACAAGATTCCAGACTGACAGAATTTGCCAATGAAATGGGACCACTTTAAATACCAGGACATGGTGATTTTTTTCTTATTATTTGATTTTAATATTTAATTTTTTATCCAGAAGTCATAAGGTATCATTCAATAAATAATTAATAGAATGCTATAATAGAGAAGGTCCTGTGCTAAATCCTGCTGAAGACATAGTGGAAAAAAATACAGCTTGCTTAACTGGATTGGAAGTAAGCTGTATTTTTTTTCCACTATGTCTATATATCGGAGAGGCAATGGCACCCCACTCCAGTACTCCTGCCTGGAAAATCCCATGGATGGAGGAGCCTGGTAGGCTGCAGTCCATGGGGTCGCTAAGAGTCAGACATGACTGAGCAACTTCACTTTCACTTTTCACTTTCTTGCATTGGAGAAGGAAATGGCAACCCACTCCAGTGTTCTTGCCTGGAGACTCCCAGGGATGGGGGGAGCCTGATGGGCTGCTGTCTATGGGGTCACATAGAGTCGGACACGACTGAAGTGATTTAGCAGCAGTAGCCGCATGTCTATACACACACACACACACACACAGTAACATATAAACTCAATAGGGTAATGGCAATATGTAAAAAGAAAGGCCATTAAAAAATAGTGGAAATACCTGAGAAGAATTAGAAGACATGAGCTCTGAGTTATGTCCCTGACCCACAAAAATGAAGATTTCAACTGATGGAGAGAAGACTGTTGGCAGATATGAGATAAACATATCTACCTGGGAAAATATTAAGAGATTATGTTTCAATGGTACTTAAGTGCCAAATTTTAAAAGTCCTTAGAAATCAGGTTCAAGAATTTGGCCTTCGTGCTATAGGTAAGGAAAAGCCATTTGAGGATTCTGAACAACAAAGTGACATCAAGGAAGTGATACTGAGAAGTGTCCAGGTGGCGACAACAGTTCAAAAGATTAGTTCCAAAGAGAGTAGCTTGTAGGCAGGGAGACTAATGGAATGAAACTTCATGGGAAGGCACAGTGAGTGAGAACACCTTATGATACGCAGCTGATCTGGGTTCAAGTCCCATTCACTAGCTATATGGCCTCGAGTAGTTTATTTAGCTTTAGAGTGCTCCCATCTGTAAAACAGGAGTAACAATAAAAGAAGACTTTGCAACATTATTTGGTTAAGATTAAATCAGAGCTTATCATGTAAACTGCCTTGCAAGGAATTCTCTCAGTCTTTGTTTTTTGCAGAATGTTTTCATCCTTCACTTTTGAAGGATAATTTTTCTGATTATACAAGTCATGATTGACAGTTTCTTTTTCCCTGCTTTGGCACATTGAACATGTTATTCTACTGCTTCCTGGCTCCACTGATGAGCTATAACTCATTCCTCATGTTCTTAATCCCTTGTACATGTTGAGTCATTTTTCTCTGGCTGCCTTCAAAGCTTTCTTCTTGTCTTTAGCTTTTCAACAGTTGGACTGTAATGCATCTAGGTGCAGATATTTTTGCTTATCCTTCTTGCATAGCTTTGAGCTCCTCATTCTGCTGTTTTGGAAATGGTTGGGCCTCTATCTCTTAAGTCGTGTTTAAGTCGATTCAAATTTATAAAATTTCTTTAATTTTTAATTATAGCTTATTTAGCTTAGAACTATTTCCTCACTTTGGTTGTTATATTTTTCTTTGATATTTTGCCTCACTAGCCACCTTACAAGTTACCTCACAACTACCATACCACTTCCTCTCAAAACTCAGACATAATGAATATGGTACTAAAATTAATGGTGAAAGAAATAATGTGTAAATTACTTGACTGCCCTTAATAAGAGTTAGTATTTATTGATTATTCCCTACTAATCTCTAATCACCTTGCTAAGTACTTTGCAATATAGTCTCATGTTGCTGATAAAATAAAATTCATATTTTATGCCAAGACAAGAAATACTTAAAGTTTTTCAATGCCTGTTTGGGCCTCTTCCCTCTCCTTTACTGTGCTTCTACATTAACCAGATAACCTCAAGAAAGAACATTTGTTCTTGTAAGGGGTCAGAAGGACCCACTACTCACTTTGTCTATCCCAATCTGAATTGTGCAAACTGCCAAAACATCATTTGTTGTATAATCCTTTGTCTCAAGAACATATATAACTGTCCTTTGACCTCTGCTGGGCAGAACAGTCCTCGGAGATTTCTGAAAGACTATCTCCCAGGTTATAAACATTAGGTTGGCGTGAATAAAAATTTCCCATTTCTTTCACAGATTATCTCTTGACTTTTCATCAACATGACCTTCCTCACAAGCCTAGGAACTATATATTAATATTATTCCATTCTACAGTGAATAAATTAAGACTCAGTAGTATTAAATACCACTCAGTGGTATTAAATCGGAGAAGGCAATGGCACCCCTCTCCAGTACTCTTGCCTCAAAACTCACATGGATGGAGGAGCCTGGTGGGCTGCCATCTATGGGGTCACACAGAGTCGGACATGACTGAAATGACTTAGTAGCAGCAGCAACAGCATTGGTATTAAATAATTTATACTAAGTTACACAGTTAGCAAAAAATAGATTAAGGCCAGATTCAACCCAAGAGTCTGGCACTGTGTGTTATCGTCTCAACTGAAACATGTATATTTAATTTTGTATTTCTTTTCCAAAGGCAGAAAATTAAGGCTCCAGCCTCTATTACAACTTGAATACAATGGCAATATGGCTTAGATTTCTATTGGAGCCCCTGTTTTTACTCTTATACAAGAGGTAATGGGCTTCCTTGGTGGCTCAGTCAGTAAAGAATCCGCCTGCAATGCAGGAGACCTGGGTTTGATCCCTGGGTTGGGAAGATAACCTAGAGGGCATGGCAAGCCACTCAGCATTCTTGCCTGGAGAATCCCCATGGACAGAGGAGCCTGGTGGATGGCAGTCCATGGGGTCGGAGAGAGTCAGACACGACTGAGGGGCCAAGCACACAGCGCCTCAGTGGGTTTTATAAGAATAAAATTGGGTAATAGACATACAGTTCTGGGACAATGTCTGACACAAATTCAGCTCTCAGAAATGTGGAAATTGCATTTGCCTTACATCTCTTACACTTATCTAACTGCACCATAGTTTCCTGTGTGTCCGTCTCTTCTTTAGATTGTGCTGTGCTCAGTCATGTCTGACTCTTTGTGATCCCAGGGACCATAGCCTGCCAGGCTCCTCTGTCCATGGGACTCTCCAGGCAAGAATACTGGACTGGGTTGCTATGTCCTCCTCCAGGGCAGCTTCCTGACTCAAGGACTGAAGCCATGTCTCTTACATCTCCTGCACTGCAGGCAAATTCTTTACTGCTGAGCCACCAGGGGAAGCCCACAACACCTTTAGCTTATTACACCAAAAGGCAGGAACAATATCATTTCATCTTTGTGGCTCTAAGGCCAACAGTCTGAAACATGCATGTCCTTTTCAATGAGCAAGCTAACACTTGACCTCAGGTGAGGCTTTCAGCCTGGAAAAGGTTGGCAGGTGTTCCCTGTTAATTCTCAGAATGTGCAAATTCAGCGCATTCACAACAGTCAACTGCAGATGGCAAAGACATCAAGAACTTCTTCCAAAACAGAGAGAGAGCGGTGTTGGTGGCTCTAGCTGATTACATATCTTCAACAAATCTACTTTATGTCATTCTACAGACACTAATGAGAAATAATAAGGACAAAAGACCCAGAAATTCTCTTCAATTCAGAATAATCCACACTAATCTTACTAGGCTTCCCTGCTGGCTCAAGATGGTAAAGAATCTGCCTGCAATGCAGGAGACCTGGGTCTGATCCATGGGTCAGGAAGATCCCCTGGAGAAGGGAAGGGCAACCTACTCTGCTATTCTTGCCTGGGGAATTCCATGAACAGAATAGCTTAGCGGGCTACAGTTCATGGGGTCCCAAAGAGTTGGACACAACCAAGTGACTAACACAGCCTTACTGTGGGTCAAAACAGAAGTATGTTCGGATAGTTGCTTTTACTTGTAGGTGTTTTTTCACTCCTTTCTCCCTTTAATTCACCATTTGATCAGACTGCCCATCCTACCGTCCTTCTCTCTCTCATCCTCACAGGGTCAGGCCACATATACGCCGAAGACAATATCTGAATTACCTGCTGTATTAACCTCTTTTTGTTTTGTTTTAATTATTTTATTGGAGTATAGCTGCCTATAGTTGTGCTAGTTTCTGCTGCACAGCGAAGTGAATCAGCTATATATATATATATATATATTCCTTCTTTTTTGGATTTAATTCCCAAGAAAGGCAATGCCAAAGAATGCTCAGACTACCACACAATTGCACTCATCTCACATGCTAGTAAAGTAATGCTCAAAATTCTCCAAGCCAGACTTCAGCAATACATGAACCGTGAACTCCTTGATGTTCAAGCTGGTTTTAGAAAAGGCAGAGGAACCAGAGATCAAATTGCCAACATCCGCTGGATCATGAAAAAACAAAAGAGTTCCAGAAAAACATCTATTTCTGCTTTATTGACTATGCTAAAGCCTTTGACTGTGTGGATCACAATAAACTGTGAAAAATTCTGAAAGAGATGGGAATACCAGACCACCTAACCTGCCTCTTGAGAAATCTGTATGCAGGTCAGGAAGCAACAGTTAGAACTGGACATGGAACAACAGACTGGTTCCAAATAGGAAAAGGAGTA
>SJXQ01012276.1:38705-172252 GCA_006408695.1 Aepyceros melampus
CGTTTGGAAACTTCTCTCCCTTTAAAACTCTTTTCCCGGGACAGGACTCCCTTCCCGGGACGGAGCTCCCTCCCCACCTCCTTTGTTACTCTTTTCGTCTTCTGTATTTTTCCTACCTGTTTTTGAAGACAATGTTCTGCTTTTCTGGATGTCTTATGTCCTCTGCTCACATTCAGAAGCTGCCCTGTAGAATTTACTCAGCGTTGAGATGTTCTTTTGATGAATTTGTGCAGGAGAAAGTGGTCTCTCCGTCCTATTCCTCCGCCATCTTCCCACACCCCCCTTAGAATTTCTTAAAATTCTAACTGCTGCCATCAATTCCTTCTTAAGGCAAAACTAAAGGAAATAAAGTGCACCTTCTATATTAAAGAATAATAGATAATCTTTAAAATTTCAAACTTTTAAATGTGCATAAATATTAAGTATTGTTTAATAAAATTTTAGTAAATAATTATTTTATTCAATGTTTATATTAAATCTTTATAGCTATTCAGTTCAATTCAGTTCAGTCGCTCATTCGTGTCTGACTCTTTGTGACCCCATGAATCACGCACATCAGGCCTCCCTGTCCATCACCAACTCCCATAGTTCACTCAAACTCACGTCCATCGAATCGGTGATGCCACCCAGCCATCTCATCCTCTGTCGTTCCCTTCTCCTCCTGTACTCAATCCCTTGCAGTATCAGAGTCTTTTCCAATGAGTCAACTCTTCACATGAGGTGGCCAAAGTACTGGACTTTCATCTTTAGCATCATTCCTTCCAAAGAAATCCCAGGGCTGATCTCCTTTAGAATGGACTGGTTGGATCTGTGTGCAGTCCATCTGTCTCTCAAGAACTTTCTCCAATACCACAGTTCAAAAGCATCAATTCTTTGGTGCACAGCTTTCTTCACGTCCAACTCATATCAACACACGACTACTGAAAAAACCATAGCCTTGACTAGATGGACCTTTGTTGGTAAAGTAATGTCTCTGTTTTTGAATATGCTATCTAGGTTGGTCATAACTTTCCTTCCAAGGAGTAAGTGTCTTTTAATTTCATGGCTGCCAGCACCATCTGCAGTGATTTTGGAGCCCAGAAAAATAATACCTGACACTGTTTCCACTGTTTCCCCATCTATTTGCCAGGAAGTGATGGGGCCAGATACCATGATCTTAGTTTTCTGAAAGTTGAGATTTAAGCCAACTTTTTCACTCCCCTCTTTCACATTCATCAAGAGGCTTTTTAGTTCCTCTTTACTTTCTTCCATAATTGTGGTTTCATCTGCCTGTCTGAGGTTATTGATATTTCTCCTGGCAATCTTGATTCCAGCTTGTGCTTCTTCCATCCCAGCGTTTCTCATGATGCACTCTGCATATAAATTAAATAAGCAGGGTGACAATATATAGCCTTGACATACCCTTTTTCCTATCCGGAAGCAGCCTGTTGTTCCATGTCCAGTTCTAACTGTTGCTTCCTGACCTGCATATAAGTTTCTCAAGAGGCAGGGTCAGGTGATCTGGTATTCCCATCTTTTTAGGAATTTTCCACAGTTTATTGTGATCCACACAGTCAAAAGCTTTTGCATAGTCAATAAAGCAAAAATAGATGTTTTTCTGGAACATTTCATAATTGGAATGAAGTCTCATTTAACTGAGCAAAATGACATCATGGTTTCATTCATCACCAGTTCAGCAACTGAGAAAATATTATTTTTTTAATTTCTAAAATATAAAGTGAGTGAAAGTGAAGTCACTCAGTCGTGTCTGAATCTTTGTGAGCCCATGAACTGTAGCCTACCAGGATCCTCCATCCATGGGATTTTCCAGGCAAGAGTACTGGAGTGGGTTGCCATTTCCTTCTCCAGGGGATCTTTCTGACCCAGGGACTGAACCCGGGTCTCCTACATTTTACATAGACATTTTACCATCTGAGCCACCAGGGAAGTCCAACATCATCTGATGATANACTGAACTGAATGCCCATGGTGGACATTTCCCTCATCTCCTTCCTTGCCAGCTGGACACGGGGATGCTCCCTGTATGGCCTCACTGCCAGCCCAAGGGACCCCGGTCACTGCCCTACCACCCTCTCCAGCCTCAAAGATCCCGGGATCACAACTGTGTGCAAGTGTGTGTATGCACATACGTGTGCGTGCCCGTGCATGCATGCTTGCCCACTGTGGTCCCCGGAGAAGAGAGAATCTGTTCAGCCGCGGGAGATGGTGCCACACCATCGTGGCCCCACAGCAAACTCTTCAATGCACACCTGCCCCTTGTTCCCTGAAGACATTTCCAGCCCACAGCTCAGGTGTGAACAGGATGCGTGCACACATTTCCAGGATGCGCCTGGTGAACGGCTTCCCAGGGCCAGGGCAATGGCACGCCAGCAGGTGACAGGGGACACAGCACCCGGCGCAGGGTATGCAAAGGCACCATGGTCAAAGGAACCCCACACACTGCACCCCTGCCCCGGATGCCCACACAGAAGATCCAGGGACCAGAGGTCGCGATGTGTCCCCAGCAACTAGGGCGGCGCGGCCGTGGAGCGATCGATGCAGCTGGCGTCACAAGCATGGGCTGTAAGGTGTCAGGGCCCGGATCAGGCTCAGACAATGGTGCCACACCATCGTGGCCCCACAGCAAACTCTTCAATGCACACCTGCCCCTTGTTCCCTGAAGACATTTCCAGCCCACAGCTCAGGTGTGAACAGGATGCGTGCACACATTTCCAGGATGCGCCTGGTGAACGGCTTCCCGGGGCCAGGGCAATGGCACGCCAGCAGGTGACAGGGGACACAGCACCCGGCGCAGGGTATGCAAAGGCACCATGGTCAAAGGAACCCCACACACTGCACCCCTGCCCCGGATGCCCACACAGAAGATCCAGGGACCAGAGGTCGCGATGTGTCCCCAGCAACTAGGGCGGCGCGGCCGTGGAGCGATCGATGCAGCTGGCGTCACAAGCATGGGCTGTAAGGTGTCAGGGCCCGGATCAGGCTCAGACTGGACTCCGGCTCCACCTGGAGCCCTATCGCAGGACAGAGGAGGCTCAGCAAGGAGGTCCAAGCAGTCAGTCCTAAAGGAAATCAGTCCTGAATTCTCACTGGAAGGACTGATGCTGAGGCTGAAGCTCCAATATTTTGGCCACCTGATGGGAAGAACTGACTCATTTGAGAAGACCCCGATGCTGGGAAAGACTGAAGGCAGGAGGAGAAGGGGACAAGAGGATGAGACGGTTGGATGGCATTACCGACTCGATGGACATGGGTTTCGGCAAACTCCGGGAGTTGGTGATGGACAGGGAGGGCCGGCGTGCTGCAGTCTGTGGGTCACAAAGAGCCTCACACGACTTGGTGACTGAACAGCAAAGGCTCAGAAGCACGACCCGGACGGGTCTGGAGGTGAGGGCAGGCAGGGGCAGAGGGCGCCGGGCAGGCCAGGGGCGTCCGTGGGGGCAGCCGGGGCAGCGTCTCATGCCCTCCACTTTCCACACTGTCAAGGCCATCGTGTCCTAGCAGCGGTGCTACTCACGGCTGATTTGAAACCACAGTGAAGCACCCGCTGCAGACAACCTCAGCCATAAAGCCTGTGTTTCCATGATGGGCCCCACGTCAGTCTGTGAGTCGCCCCCGTGGCACACAAGAAGCACGTGTCGCGACTGCTGCCTCGTCATCGGGCTCCCGGCGGACAGAGGCCGTCTCACCCGTGGCTCGGAATCTCGCCTGCATCCAGCGATGGCCACGCGGGGACCTGGCCAGCAGGGCGCCGGCTCGGACAGGTCGTCCAGTACGAGTCGGCCATGGCAGCAGTGTGCCCGCATCAGTAGCAGGCCAGCTCCTGCCACGGAACGCAGGGCCCCCGGGTGCAGGAACGCCCGTGACCTCTGACCAGCCTCTCCTTCAGGCGGGCATCCCAGCCACTGCCCATCAAGGTCACAGTCAATGTGAGGAAGCAGCCCCTAACCAGCACCCCCAGGTACCTCCTGCCTGCTTCCGCTCCAGAGGCCCAGTGAATCTGATTCTTCTTCAACAGCACAGCGGGTGAAAGGCGCTGTCCATCTCACCAAGGCCTCCCCTTTCCAGGCCACCCCTTCGAGGTGATGCTGCCTTATCGGCACAGATGAGGATTTCTGAGCTTTCGCTGAAAAACTTTCTTGTCGACACAAGAGATGTCCAAATTCCCAGGTAGTAACACCCTCTTTTTCACCACCAGCATCAGGTCCCACCTGAATCCACCAATAATCCTAAAGCAGACAGTGAGGCTTTCTCAGAGACGTGGAGCCCTAAGTGTGCAGGAGAGATGGTAGCCCAGAACAATTCAGGTAAAACTTTCCATAACAGGCCTGCTCACTTTGTCTCCTCCGCACGGGTGTGTACTGTATAAAGATTCTATTTTTGTAGATCAGGGATACTGGAGCAGAACTCTGATGACCAAATTTAATGACAAAAAATTTCATTATCAAAATTAATTAAAATGCATAACCAAAATTAATAAAATTCTATTTCTTAACCCTGCCCTCAAAAGACTACAGAAAATGCTACCACTGGCACAACTAATTTGTCAAGTGAAATTAAAAAGAAAAAAACTCTAAGAAGATACATGCTCAGTCGCTCAGTTGTGTCCACCTCTTTGAGACTCCATGGACTGTAGCCCACCAGGCTCCTCAGTCCATGGGATTTCCTAGGCAAGAATACTGCAGTGGGTTGCCACTTCCTACATCAGCTAAGAAGATAATTTTGAAGTTAACAGTATTTTGAGGGGAAAAAAGGCAGGCATCTGAATATCACCTGAGGAGAAATCATTTTTCTGGTAGGGATAACATCATTCACGTACCAAAGAGAATTACACCCAATATGACACCAAAAACACCCCGTAGGGCCGGGCTCCAAGAAGCCTTTTCACATCAGCACCCAGGACCCTGCATCAGCCAACCTCCACCAGCACCCCCCGAAATGGAAACTCTGGAGGCTGAAGGAAGGTGCCTCTCACACAGCCCCACAGCCCCACTGATGCCCAGGTCCCTGTGGTGGCTCAGACGGGGAGGAATCCGCCTGCAATTCGGGAGACCCAGGTTCGACCCTGGGGTGGGGACAATCCCCTGGAGAAGGGGCCCACTCCAGTACTCTTGCCTGGAGGATCCCATGGACAGAGGAGCCTGACGGGCTACAGTCCATGGGGTCGCAAGGGGTCGCAAAGAGTCAGGCAGGACTAAGCGACTAGCACTCTCACTCTCCCCACATCAGACGCCTGGGTGGGTCTGAAGCAAGGCGGCCAGGGCTGGCCCAGGAGGTGAGGCTTTGGGGCTGAGGATTGCTCCTACATGGTCTGCTCCGTCATAAAACTAAAAGCGGATTTTACTCTCTCAACTCATCAGGCCCCTACACCGCCCCCGGCATCACCCCACAGAAACCGACTGTATGCTAAGACAGAAAATGTTTTCTTAATCTAACCCATTTCTGGCATCGGTTAAGTGTCATTGCATAAAACTAAAACCGAAGCAAGTCTTTAAAGAATGATGGAACACCGGTGAACAAGTAAAAGTCTTTACAAAACCCATGAATGAAAACGTTCCAACGCAGTTTTTAGGTATCTGAGTGAACATCTGTTTATTTAAAAGGTTCTGTAAATATTTTCTCAAATTGATACACTATTTAAACAGCTTGTATAACTACCAAGTAGCTTAAGGGATTTTATGTAAACTTCTTTTAAAAAAATTAAACATTTGAAACAAAAAGATGTTGTGGAGAAACTGATGCCACCAAAGCCACCCGATCCTTTGCCCTCACTCTGAACAAATTCAGTTTACAACCGTACTTCTGCCAGAGCCCGAAAGACTTACATATACAGGTACACACGTACACTGCTAAGTACTTGAGTAAACTATGTCATTATTACCGTTTGGCTTTCAGCATTACTCATTGACAGCTCAAAATCCCACTCTGGGAAAAAACCTTATTTCTTCTGAAACAAGGCATTTTCCTTTTTTTCATGAATAGCACATGAGCACGCACTTAAGTAAGATTTCATTGAAAAAAATAATCTTATGTAAAGCTGGCACACTAGCTACGATCTTCATCATTCAGGGAGTTTCTTTTAAAATCCGCATCCCTTGTGTTTAGTGTGAGGCTTTAGAAGTCAGCTGATGAGAGGCACAACTTCGGGCAGGGTACCCACTGCAGCCGGGGGGGCGAGGCAGACACCCAACAGCCTTCCTGGGGCTGGTGACTCTCAAAAGCTTGACAACTGAGCCACAATGTATTACATATTCCAACCTATTCAGAATTGTCAGTCCAAGCTTCCTTTTTTTTTTTTTAGGTTTTCTTAAGACTATCATCAACCCACAAAAGACCACTCCATTAGCACTGAAGCTTGTTAAAAGCGTTCTTCATCTTGCCAAACTGGCTTAGAATCATTTAACCATGGGAAAGGTAAAGTAAGCCAGAAAATTCTAGCTTTGTTCCTAAATGACGGTCATAATTTTGTTAATGACGGGTCACAAGAAGGATGATACAAACAGGCACCTGCCATTCCTGTTCCCACTAAACAGAGTGCATCTGGCTTTGAATCCTTTATTCAAATGAAATGATACATGTTGGCAAAGGAGTCAACACCCTGTTAGCAGCCTTCTCGATACCTGGAGGCCCGTCACTAACTGACCCGAGCAGAGTGAGCTGCGCCTGCCAGGATCCTCCCACAATAGACTCACAGACGAAAAGACCGACTTCCCACACCACCCGCTGAACCACTGCGTCTGACAGGGAAGGCCAGGCTCCCAGGAAAGACAAGCAAAACCCAGGGACGAAAACCACGCACGCTTCATCAGCCCCGCTGGAGGAGGCCAGCTCCGCAGGGAGAAGGGTTCCCTGGGTGTCACACGCCACACAAGCCGCACCGCCCTCCCTCTTCCACTGGAGCTGGGGAGCTCCCCGAGCCCAGCAGTAGGCCTCTCCAGGCAGCGCTAGTGGTGTAGAACCTGCCTGCCGGTGCAGGAGACACAAGAGACGCGAGTTCCGTTCCTGGGTCATGAAGATCCCCTGGAGCAGGGCCTGCAACCCAGTATTCTTGCCTGAAGAATCCCATGGACAGAGGAGCCTGGCAGGCTATGGTCCATGGGATGGCAGGGGTTGGACGTGACTCAGCACGCACAGCGAGACACTGGACCTCCACAGTGGAGAGCATGGCTGCTGGATTCATAGGGAGGAAAACTTGGGAGAGTCTTCATCATTGGCAAAAAAATATGTTTGAAGATACACAATTCCCTCCACCTTAAACACTGCCTCCATCCCAACCTGATGCTAGAGAAAGGAACAAGAACTCCGCTTCTCCATTCTCCCTCCTCCAGATCCACCTCCAGTTTCAGCCGCTGTTAATCAGCAAGCACTGAGGAGAAAAGGACAAGGCAGGGAAGTCCAGCCGCTCTCATCTTCGGCCAGCGTGGCCCCAAAGACCTCCATAAATAACCTGGAGAACAAAGGGTCAGGGCGGCCTGGGGTACTGAGAAATAAACAGATTTTCACAGTGCTTCTCAGCTTGTGACTATTTGAGGACTGCTGTAAAGTTCTGAAATGAAACTTGGCAAAGGGTCTCCATGCGATGCCTTTGAACTCCGAGTGCTTCCACTCTGCAACTTACCCAGTGGTTCATCTGGTCCCTGCCTCCCAACTTCAAAGGACAGGCTTGCCCTGTCCCCAGCAAGGGCAGAGACCTGCATGCAAAGCTTCAGCCTTAAGTGTTTTACTCCACAATCCTCTCTGCTCTTTCAAAATTGTATTACCCATGAAAACGTGGATATCAGAGCTATCAGGGACAACTCCAGGAATTCTGAACCTTCAAAATCTGAACACTTTTCTGCCTTCACCTAGCAGGACAATATTCAGGGCTTTCTGTCTTTACCAAGGAGATATGTGAGCAATGCACCCATTTACCTAACACACACTTTGTTAAGAGTCTGCCTGCAATGCAGGAGACCCGGGTTTGATCCCTGGGTCGGGAAGATCTCCTGGAGAAGGAAATGGCAACCCACTCCAGTACTCTTGCCTGGAAAATCCCATGGACGGAGGAGCCTGGCAACCCTCCAGTGTTCTTGCCTGGAGAATCCCAGGGACGGGGGAGCCTGGTGGGCTGCCGTCTATGGGGTCGCAAAAGTCGGACACGACTGAGCAACTTCACTTCACTTCACACTTTGTTAAAGTATTTAAATAAATGCATAATCCACAGAGAGCTTTGGCAGCACAGTGGTAAAGAATTCGCCTGCCAATGCAGGACACGCAAGAGTTGTGGGTTTGATCCCTAGGTCAGGAAGATCCCCTAGAGAAGGAAATCACAACCCGCTCCAGTATTCATGCCCGGAGGATTCCACGGACAGAGAAGCCTGGCAGGTTACAGTCCATGGGGTTGCAAAGTATCAGGCCCAACTGAGCACACACACACATCCTATCCTATTAAGGAATCCTTGGTTAAAAACCTATTATCTCAGAATTTACAACTGACACTTTCCTGCAATTTAAAGTCAAAAAGTAATAAAACTTAGAGGGATTTTTTAATCCTTTTTTGGATGTAATTAATGATATTAATTACTGCAGTTCAGTTCAGTCGATCAGTCGTGTCCAACTCTCTGTGACCCCATGAACTGCAGCACGCCAGGCCTCCTTGTCCATCACCAGCTCCTGGAGTTCACTCAGAATCGCGTCCATCGAGTCAGTGATGCCATCCAGCCATCTCATCCTCGGTCGTCCCTTTCTCCTCCTGCCCCCAATCCCTCCCAGCATCAGAGTCTTTTCCAATGAGTCAACTCTTTGCATGAGGTGGCCAAAGTACTGGAGCTTCAGTTTTAGCATCATTCCCTCCAAAGAAATCCCAGGGCTGATCTCCTTCAGAATGGACTGGTTGGACCTCCTTGCAGTCCAAGGGACTCTCAAGAGTCTTCTCCAACACCACAGTTCAAAAGCATCAATTCTTCAGCACTCAGCCTTCTTCGCAGTCCAACTCTCACATCCATACATGACTACTGGAAAAACCATAGCCTTGACTAGACGGACCTTAGTCGGCAAAGTAATGTCTCTGCTTTTGAATATACTATCTAGGTTGGTCATAACTTTTCTTCCAAGGAGTAAGCGTCTTTTAATTTCATGGCTGCAGTCACCATCTGCAGTGATTTTGGAGCCCAGAAAAATAAAGTCTGACACTGTTTCCACTGTTTACCCATCTATTTCCCATGAAGTGATGAGACTGGATGGCATGATCTTCGTTTTCTGAACGTTGAGCTTTAAGCCAATTTTTTCTCTCCTCTTTCACTTTCATCAAGAGGCTCTTTAGTTCCTCTTCACTCTTTGCATAAGGGTGGTGTCATCTGCATATCTGAGGTTCTTGATATTTCTCCCAGCAATCTTGATTCCAGCTTGTGTTTCTTCCAGTCCAGCGTTTCTCGTGATGCACTCTGCATAGAAGTTAAATAAGCAGGGTGACAATATATAGCCTTGAAGTAAACTTTTCCTATTTGGAACCAGTCTGTTGTTCCATGCCCAGTTCTAACTATTGCTTCCTGACCTGCATACAGATTTCTCAAGAGGCAGGTCAGGTGGTCCAGTATTCCCATCTCTTTCAGAATTTTCCACAGTTTATTGTGATCCACACAGTCAAAGGCTTTGGCATAGTCAAATAAAGCAGAAATAGATGTTTTTCTGGAACTATTTTGCTTTTTCCATGATCCAACGGATGTTGGCAATTTGATCTCTGGTTCTTCTGCCTTTTCTAAAACCAGCTTGAACATCTGGGAGTTCACGGTTCACATATTGCTGAAGCCTGGCTTGGAGAATTTTGAGCATTATTTTACTAGCATATGAGATGAGTGTAATTGTGCAGTAGTTTGAGCATTCTTTGGCATTGCCTTTCTTTGAGATTGGAATGAAAACTGACCTTTTCCAGTCCTGTGGCCACTGCTGAGTTTTCCAGATTTTCTGGCATATTGAGTGCAGCACTTTCACAGCATCATCTTTCAGGATTTGGAATAGCTCAACTGGAATTCCATCACCTCCACTAGCCTTGTTCGTAGTGGGGATACTTTCTAAGGCCCACTTGACTTCACATTCCAGGATGCCTGGCTCTAGGTGAGTGATCACAGCATCATGATTATCCAGGTCATGAAGATTTTTTTTTGTACAGTTCTTCTCTTCTTAATATCTTCTGCTTCTGTTAGATCCATACCATTTCTGTCCTTTATCGAGCCCATCTTTGCATGAAATGTTCCCTTGGTATCTCTGGTTTTCTTGAAGAGATTTCTACTCTTTCTCATTCTGTACACCCACTTCCAACAACACAAGAGAAGACTCTACACATGGACATTACCAGATGGTCAACACCGAAATCAGATTGATTATATTCTTTGCAGCCAAAGATGAAGAAGCTCTATACAGTCAGCAAAAACAAGACCAGGAGCTGACTGTGGCTCAGATCATGAGCTCCTTATTGCCAAATTCAGACTGAAATTGAAGAAAGTAGGGAAAACCACTAGACCATTCAGGTATGACCTAAATCAAATCCCTTATGATTATACAGTGGAAGTGAGAAATAGATTTAAGGGACTAGATCTGATAGATAGAGTGCTTGATGAACTATGGAATGAGGTTTGTAACATTGTACAGGAGACAGGGATCAAGACCATCCCCATGGAAAAGAATGCAAAAAAGCAAAATGGCTATCTAGGGAAGCCTTACAAATATCTGTGAAAAGAAGAGAACCAAAAAGCAAAGGAGAAAAGGAAAGATATAAGCATCTGAATGCAGAGTTCCAAAGAATAGCAAGAAGAGATAAGAAAGCCTTCTTTAGCGATCAATGCAAAGAAAGTTGCCTGTTACTCCAGGGATTTCTTGACTTCCTACTTTTGCGTTCCAGCCCCCATAATGAAAAGGACATCTTTTGGGGTGTTAGTTCTAGAAGGTCTTCTAGGTCTTCATAGAACTGTTCAACTTGATCTTCTTCAGCATTACTGGTTGGGACATAAACTTGGATTACTGTGATATTGAATGGTTTGCCTTGGAAATGAACAGAGAACATTCTGTTGTTTTTGAGACTGCATCCAAATACTGCATTTCAGACTGTTTTGTTGACTATGATGGCTACTCCATTTCTTCTAAAGATTCTTGCCCACAGTAGTAGATATAGTGGTCATCTGAGTTAAATTCACCCATTCCAGTCCATTTTAGTTCACTGATTCCTAAAATGTCTATGTTCACTTTTGCTGTCTCCTGTGTGACCACTTCCAAGTTGCCTTGATTCATGGACCTAATATTCCAGGTTCCAAGAGTCGGACATGACTGAGCGACTTCACTTTCATGTATTGGAGAAGGAAATGGCGACCCACTCCAGTGTTCTTGCCTGGAAAATCCCAGTGAGGGGGGAGCCTGGTGGGCTTCCATCTGTGGGGTTGCACAGAGTCGGACACGACTAAAGCGACTTAGCATACAATATAAAGAAATGCAAAAAAGCAAAATGGCTGTCTGAGGAGGCCTTGCAAATAGCTGTGAAAAGAAGAGAAGTGGAAAGGTAAGGAGAAAAGGAAAGATATACCCATTTGAATTCAGAGTTCCAAAGAATAGCAAGAAGAGATAAGAAAGGCTTCCTCAGTGATCAGTGCAAAGAAATAGAGGAAAACTATAGAATGGGAAAGACTAAAGATCTCTTCAAGAAAATTGGAGATACAAGGGAACATTTCATCCAAAGATGAGCACAATAAATGGTATGGACCTAACAGAAGCAGAAAATATGAAGAAGGGTAGGCAAGAATACACAGAAAAACTGTACAAAAAAGATCTTCATGACTCAGATAATCACAATGGTGTGATCACTCACCTAGAGCAAGACATCCTGGAATGCAAATTCAAGTGGGTCTTGGGAAGCATCACTATGAACAAAGCTAGTGGAGGTATTGGAATTCCAGTTGAGCTGTTTCAAATCCTGAAAGATGATGCTGTCAAAGTGCTGTACTCATTATATCAGCAAATTTAGAAAACTCAGCAGTGGCCACAGGACTGGAAAAGGTCAGTTTTCATTCCAATCCCAAAGGAAGACAATGTCAGAGAATGCTCAAAGTACCACACAATTGCATTCACCTCACGTGCTATAAAGTAACACTCAAAATTCTCCAAACCAGGCTTCATCAGTATGTGAACCAACCATGAACTTCCAGATGTTCAAGCTGGTTTTAGAAAAGGCAGAGGAACAAGAGATCAAATTGCCAACATCTGCTGGATCATAGAAAAAGTAAGAGAGTTCCAGAAAAAGATCTATTTCTCCTTTATGGACTATGCCAAAGCCTTTGACTGTGTGGATCACCACAAACTGTGGAAAATTCTGAGAGAGATGGGAATACTGGACCACCTGACCTGCCTCTTGAGAAATCTGTATGCAGGTCAGGAAGCAACAGTCAGAACTTGACATGGAACAACAGACTGGTTCCAAACAGGTAAAGGAGTACATCAAGGCTGTATATTGTCACTGTGTTTATTTAAATTATATGCAGAGTACATCATGAGAAACACTGGACTGGATGAATCACAAGCTGGAATCAAGATTGCTGGGAGAAATATCAATAACCTCAGATATGCAGATGACACCACCCTTATGACAGAAAGTGAAGAAGAACTAAAGAGCCTCTTGATGAGAAAAAGAGGAGAGTGAAAAATCTGGCTTAAAGTTCAACATTCAGAAAATGAAGATCATGGATCTGGTCCTATCACTTCATGGCAAATAGATGGGGAAACAGTGAAAACAATGACAGACTTTATTTTGGGTGGCTCCAAAATCACTGCAGATGGTTAGTGAAGCCATGACATTAAAAGGTACTTGCCCCTTGAGAAATAAAGTATTATCAACCTAGTTCAGTTCAGTCACTCAGTCATGTCTGACTCTTTGTGACCCCATGAATCACAGCATGCCAGGCCTCCCTGTCCATTACCAACACCCAGAGTCCACCCAAACCCATGTCCATTGAGTCAGTGATGCCATCCAATCATCTCATCCTCTGTCATCCCCTTCTCCTTCTGCCATCAATCTCTCCCAGCATCAGAGTATTTCCAACGAGTCAACTCTTCACATAAGGTGGCCAAAGTATTGGAGTTTCAGCTTCAACATCAGTCCTTCCAGTGAACACCCAGGACTGATCTCCTTTAGGATGGACTGGTTGGATCTCCTTGCAGTCCAAGGGGCTCTCAAGAGTCTTCTCCAACACCACAGTTCAAAAGCATCAATTCTTTGGCGCTCAGCTTTCTTTATAGCCAAACTCTCACATCCATACATGACCACTGGAAAAACCATAGCCTGACCAACCTAGACAGCATATTAAAAAGCAGAGACATTACTTTGCCAACAAATGCCCATCTAGTCAAAGCTATGATTTTTCCAGTAGTCATGTGATCACAAATGATCCTTCCATTATAAAGATGAATGTATAAGATGGACCTACTATAACAGGTTTTTCCATAATCTCTCTGGCCTTTCTGTGCTGAGAGCTCTGTCTTGCCTAAGATTGACCTCCTGATGAATTAGGTAAAAATTTCAGCTTCCTCTTAAGAGTGATCATGTGTGATGTCTCCCTTCAGATAGAAATGAACATTATCCTAAACTCCAGGATTTCAGAATATTATGAGAGACTGATGAAGTGATGAAACTATTTTTCCAAGAGGTCTTTAGCAATGGATTGGCTCCTACCATGGGGCAGACGTGTTATATTCCCTGATGTGTGGAGTGGGCCCAGTGACCTTTAAGAGTGTTGATTCCCCACCCCATGATGGCCTCAAAGAGTGTCCAGCTAAAGGGCTGGATAAATGATGCTGAAATCCAGCCAGGGCTTCACCTACCAACTTGTGTACCCTGACTTAGGGCTGTGTGCACCTGGAAGGAAAGCATTTTGTCTGATTTGCACAAAATTACCCCAAGGCCTTAAGGAGAACTTAATCCAATCCTACAAATCTGAGATGATTTTGTTCACCCACTTTTTAATTTGTTGTAACAACCCTTCTATTTTACAACAATTTAATGAGCATGAATTATGTGTCATGGCCAATATCCTCCATTCTTCCTGAAATATGTGAAATCATTAGTGGTATTTAAGAACTCTGATTCCAGGGCATTATTCCAAACTATTAATAAATACAGAATAATGATCCTGCCTGTGGCTTAAGGGAATAAGAACAGATCACAGCATTGAATACTGCCAAGTCATCAAAAACATTGTTTTAAACCTGTGAACCACAGAAAATTTCCACATCTGAACCTCGCTATATCATACATTGCATCTTCATCATATATTTTAAGCTCTGTCAGCTATGTTTCTTCCCCAACTACTGTTGTCTTAAAGCAGCCACTAGGTGACAAGTCAGAAACCTGATTTCAAGCACTGGTTTTACAATTTGACTTATTTTTTTGACCTTGAACACAAGTCACTTGACTTCTTAAGGCATTGCCTTTCCTCTGGACAATAAAAGAAAAACTAGCTTCTGACTCCACAGGGATGTCGTGAAAATAAATGAGATGTAGGTCTGCAGAGTCACTTTAAGCTCTTAGGAATGAAAGAGCTTAAAGAGATATGAGGTTTCAGCAGCAATTTTTTTTTTTTTTTGGTCAGCCTTACAAGTGAGAGAGAAAGGTTCTTGGTAAGTTTGGAAGAGTATGACCTCACTGACTCCTGCCCCTGACCTGTAGCTTTTTCCCTTCTACATTCACAAAGTCTACTGTAATTCTGGCTGTTGACTCAGTGAAATTAATAAGATCTACCATACCCTTAGGCAACAAAGAAAAATGGTCACACGCCGTGTGGGATGAATTATCTGCTACCAGTCAAGCATCATACAATACATGCCCCTACAGGGGCTGTGAAAACACTCTAATGAAACAAGGAAAGTGTTACATTGCAGAAAAGAAGAAGCTGCTAGGATAGAGTTCTCAGCTAGGTTATTGATCTGACAGAGTCTAGAAGCCCAAAGGTAGAAAACGTCTTTTAGGAGAACTGCAGCCACATTTTTGCCAGTGTCAGAGATACTCTCTTCTAATGCCAAGGCAGTTGTGAAAGAAGATCACAAATAACCAGCTAACAGTCTCCCTGCCCCAAGATGAAGAGTCCCTGACAGGTGGTGCAGATAAGTGCTGGATGACCCGTCCCTTATCTCCCTTAAGAGAGCGGTACAATCCACAGAGCTCACATAAACTCTTCTCTGGCTTCGATCCCATTCTGACATTAAAGAGAAAAGTTGACAGTCATAGATTAAAGGCAAACATTATGGTGAAGTGATATGTACACTAGGTGGCTACGACTGAAGATGTGGGTTTGCAAGAATTAGCTGGAAAGACATACTGGCGTACTGAAATGAGTCTCTAAGCTGGTGGATCAAGCTAGCATCTTTGTCTTGGTCTCACTGGGGCTCATGCTTCTTTACAGGCTTTGATTTTCTTCATTTACTTACTCAATAAATGTTCATTGAGCACTGTAATGGAAACTGCTGGTGATACCCACAAATCTAATCTCCTCCCTTCCCTGAGAAAGTAGCTGTCCAGTTAAAATCTAAATTATCTCACCCATCTTCTAGGGAAGGGAGGTGACCTAAGTTGGCACTAATGGAGACTGAATGGAAGTGACAAGGGAAACTTTGGCATTTAAAAAAAAAAAAAAAGCCCTTAACCTGGACTTTTGCTGTTACTTCGTCTGCTTGTTAAAAATGAAAAAGTGGAGGCTACCTACCTGCTATGGACTATTTGTGAGAAAGAAATAAACATCTGTGTTTTGGAGTTTCTTTTTACATCAGTTCAGCCTTCATTCTTACAAATTTAAGAGCCTTATGAGTGTCAAGTAAGCTGGGGTTCCAGCTTAAAATACACATGGTGCATGCCCCCATAAAATGTATAGTTTAATGTCTACCCTAGCCTTCTACCTGGGAATCAAAACCCATGAGATAGGTGTCTATCATACTCAATAATCAAAATAAAATAGGGCAGGAAGCAAGAGCATAGGAGTAGATAAAGATCTGGGCTTTAGAGACTTCCTTGGTGACCAGTGGTTAAGATTTCATCTTTCAACACAGTGGGTGAGTTAGGCCCCTGGTTGGGTAGCTAGGATCCCACATGCCTCAAAGCCAGAAAAGCAAAACTGTAACAAACTGTTAACAAATTCAATAAAGACTTTTAAAATGATCCACATCCAAAAAAAAATAAAAAAACAAACCTGGGCTTCAATGCTAAACAAATCTGAATTCAAGTCCTTTCTCTCTTATAAACCATACTCTTAGGGCAAATCATTTAATTTATGTAGATCTCATTAACCTCCTTTGAAGCAGGGATGATAGAAATAATTATACGTACCTAACAGAGCCCTGCTGCTGCTGCTTCTTAGCTGCTTCAATCATGTCTGACCCTGTGTGACCCCATGGACAGTAGCCCGCCAAGAATTCCATGGAATTCTCCAGGCAAGAGTACTGGAACAAGTTGCTATGCCTTCCTCCAGAGGATCTTCCCAACCCAGGGAATCGAACCCAGATTCGCTGCATTTGCTGGTGGATTCTTTACAACTGAGCCACCAGGGAAGCCCCTAAGAGAGTCCTAGTGACAATCAAAAGGATTAGACATTAAGTAGCTTAAACCAGGACTTGAGTATCAGTTCAATTCAGTTCAGTCACTCAGTTGTGTCCTACTCTTTGTGACTCTATGAATCGCAGCACGCCAGGCCTCTCTGTCCGTGATCATCTCCTGGAGTTCACTCAGACTCACGTTCATCGAGTCAGTGATGCCATCCAGCCATCTCATCCTCGGTCGTCCCCTTCTCCTCCTGCCCCCAATCCCTCCCAGCAACAGGGTCTTTTCCAATGAGTCAACTATTCATATGAGGTGGCCAAAGTACTGGAATTTCAGCTTTAGCATCATTTCTTCCAAAGACATCCCAGGGCTGATCTCCTTCAGAATGGAATGGTTGGATCTCCTTGCAGTCCAAGGGACTCTCAAGAGTCTTCTCCAACACCACACTTCAAAAGCATCAATTCTTCGGTGCTCAGCCTTCTTCACAGTCCAACTCTCACATCCATACATGACCACAGGAAAAACCATAGCCTTGACTAGATGGACCTTATTTAGCAAAGTAATGTCTCTGCTTTTGAATATACTATCTAGGTTGGTCATAGCTTTTCTTCCAAGGAGTAAGCATCTTTTAATTCATGGCTGCAGGTACCATCTGCAATGATTTTGGAGCCCAAAAAAATAAAGTCTGACACTGNTTTCTTTGGGATTGGAATGAAAACTGACCTTTTCCAGTCCTGAGCATCACCAATGTGATAATCAGAGTTCAGGCTTGTTATCATTTACTTCCACGGGGAGTGAAAGTGTTAGTCACCAGTCATGTCCAACTCTTTGTGATCCCCTGGACTGTGTAGTCCACCAGGCTCCTCTGTCCATGGAATTTCCCAGAATACTAGAGTGAGTTGC
The DNA here is from genome assembly GCA_006408695.1 of Aepyceros melampus. Taxonomy (NCBI): domain Eukaryota; kingdom Metazoa; phylum Chordata; class Mammalia; order Artiodactyla; family Bovidae; genus Aepyceros; species Aepyceros melampus. The sequence continues at coordinate 56,149 of SJXQ01012276.1, forward strand.
CATGCCCTTCTACAGGGGATCTTCCCAACCCAGGAACTGAGCCCAGTTTTCCTGCATTTGCAGGTTGGTTCTTTACCACTGAGCTGCCAGGGAAGCCTGTGACAATTTACACCTCTGCCATAACTCAACTAACTGAGTTAATTCAGTCTCATAATTATGTTTGCTCTTCTGGAACCCTTTACTGTAGCACAAGGGTTTCCCAGGTAGCTCAGATGGTAAAGAACCTGCCTGCAATGTGGGAGACCCAGGTTTGATCCCTGAGTGGAGTAGATACCCTGGAGAAGGACATGGCAACCCACTCCAGTATTCTTTCCTGGAGAATTCCATGGACAGAGGAGCCTGGAGGGCTACAGTCCATGGTCTTGCAAAGAGCTGGACTCGACTGAGCAACTAACACACACTGTAGCACAAACAACTATTTCTTAAATAGCTCTGTCCCAGAACTTAGTGCAATGCCTGGTGTGTACGAGGCACTCTATTTATAACTGTCATGAATAACTGCCATGTGAACTTTAAGGAATATTAAAGACTGGAGTGTGAATAAATAAAAACCTACCAAGATGGTTATTTGTTTGATGCAAAAAAAAAGTAGGCACTTGGTTTTAAAATAAATGGATGGCAGTGAAACATTTAATAAAATCCATCAAGCCTAAGAAATTAATGCAGAGAGGCCCCATGATGAAAATGAGTATTTTCCAAAAGTTATATGCCAACTGCTTTGACCTCAAAAACATAATGAAATGTTATACATCATCTTAAGGGTCCAGCTCACAAGAGCTTTTTTAACCTTAGTTAAAACTGACATATTGTACAATGGCATTAGAAAAAAAAATTGTAGCAGACAATATGATTGAAATGCCAAAAAGGGGGGGGGGACAAATTAGAAAAATCAAACTTTTTGTTCTTTGGTGAAAGTAAATTTATGTAGAGAAGATAAGAAAGAAAATGTTGACTCTTAAAGGTTCTGAGTGCATTTTTGATGGGTTTATAAGTTCAAGGCACTGGTTCTTTATTCTCCTTAATTCCACATCAAAGTTTCCAGCTTTCATTCCCTTTACTATAGAGATATTGCTAGCAATACTCTTATACTGAATAGTCTGGATTAGCCCCTTTTTCTCACAAGGGGAACAAAGAGAGGGAGATAAATGTCTCTAAGATAACTGGGAAAGAATTGGGGAAAAAACTGAGTTGTATGTGTCTGTACTTAGTCACCTTGTCATGTCCGATGCTTTTTGACCCTTTGGACTGTAGCCCACCAGGTTCCTCTGTCCATGGGATTTCCCAGACAAGAATAATGGAGTGGGTTGCCATTTCCTTCTCTAAGGGATCTTACCAACCCAGGGTTTGAACCCATACCTGCCATGTCTCCTGTATTATGGGCATATTCTTTACCCACTGAGCCATCAGGGAAGCCTGTGAGTTGTATAAGGAAGGTTAAAAAGGAAATAAAGTAAACTGGCCTGAGACACGGTACCTGGTGTGAAATATGCTGACATATGATCAGTGAAATGATAAGAAAATGGAGAGACGAGGCAAAAGCTTCGTAATACTTTAAAAGAGAGAGAGAGAGAAAGCAGGAAAGATAATGGCTCATAGTATTCTTCCATGTTGTACAACAAATAATACCATCAGCCCAAGGAATTTTGGTTGTGAGTAAGAACCAGAGGAGCAGATGCTTTGCTCTACCAGAGGAAAGGAAGTAGAGTATTTTCCAGTTATGAAAACAGGTTAATCGCAACTTGATTTATTTTTAAGTTCATAGAAACTGAACCGATCTCTTCCTTGTCTGTGAAGGGGAGAACACAAAGGAATATTGTAAAATGGGTATTTAGGTTTACTGAAAATATTAGGAATAAACTCCCTGACAGAACATACATACAAAAGCTATTTTATGGCAAACTGTGAAATCAATGTGGAAAATGAAGTGCTAAGAGGAAACCATTCTTAACCTCTACGTAAAAATTCAGTCACAGTTTAAAAGATACAGATCAAATAATGGAGAATCCCAGAAAAATCTCTGAAGCTTCCCTACATGATTTTAGCAGAATAAAAACGATGTTTCCTGGTTAAATGGGAGACTTTTTTTTCTGTGTCTTAGCCAACTCTCCCTCTGCCCCACTCATATCCTCTCCTCACCTCCCCCGTTTCTTTCCACCCTCTCTCTCTCCCTCTCTGTCTCACACATACCTACTCAAAGAGCATCTATGCAAACATCACTGTCAGCACCAAGGACAGCAACCTTCACTTTGACGCAGATGTCAAAGACCATCCTCAGAAACCAGGTATTCATCTCAGGAGCTCTTGTTTATTTTTTTAATTTGTTTATTTTTAACTGAAGGATAATTGCTTTATAATATTGTGCTCGTTTGTGTCATACATCAACACATAGCAGCCACGGTATACATATGTCCCCTCAGTCTTAAACCTCCCATCCCATCCCACATCTCTAGGTTGTCACAGAGCCCTGATTTGAGTTCCCTGAGTTAAATAGGAAATTTATGAGCTCACTTGAATTCAGGTGAGAAATGCTTGACTGCCCAGCTAGCTCAGTCGGTAGAGCGTGGGACTCTTAATCCCAGGGCCGTGGGTTCAAGGCCCACATTGGGCAGATGCTCTTCAACATTTTGGACTTCCCTTGTAGCTCAGCTGGTAAAGAATCCACTTGCAATGCGGGAGATCTGCGTTCAATTTCTGGATAGGAAGATCCAATGGAGAAGTGATAGGCTACCCATTCCAATATTCCTGGGCTTCCCTGGTAGCTCAGCTGGTAAAAGAATCCGCTTGCATTGTGGGAGACCTGGGTTCAATCCCTGGGTTAGGAAGATCCCCTGAAGAAGAGGGAAAGGCTACCCGCTGCAGTATTCTGGCCTAGAGAATTCCACAGACTGTACAGTCCATGGGGTTGCAGAGTCAGACACTACTGAGTGACTTTCACTTTCACTTTCTAGAAGTGCTTGAAGTTTAACTCAAAGTTTAAACACCTGATCTATAATGCTACTTTTCTTTTCAGAATATTATTATCTGTATTTATTAGAACAGTGGACACTTTACTATGTGTTCAGAATAAATCATTGACAAAACTGAGGATCAGAGTCTGCTAGAGCTGGGAAGATCCTTCAGGTGTCTTCAATCTAGCCTCTGTTTTGTAAAGATGAAAAGAATGAGGACAAGAGGTTATGAAGATAATTTCTAAACAGACTTTTTAGTGTGGCTATTATAGAAATGGTAGTATTTCTATGTACTTCAAAATTTTGACACAATTGAGGGGAGAGATTCAAGTTCACAGTACTTGAAGACAGAGTTTTTATTCAAAAAGATTCCAGCAATCACTTGTCACATAAAAAATGCCAAGTCAAAAATTTTAAATCTACCCCTTGACTCTAACACATTACCACTCTTAACAATTTAGCAATGTAACAATGGTAAATTGGCTTATAGCATTGTTTTATTTTTTACAAAATATAACCAATAACTCCATACCTCCTCTGCCACACGCTATATGCTTCAAAAATATGACTGCAGGTTATCTTTAATTTTGTGTCATGAAGACTAGCATAGTACTTGAATTTCTCTCTAGATACACATTTAGTGGAAGTGCTTCTAAGAAGTTAAGCACGTTTATATTCAATTCAAGCATAACCTCTTTTAGGAGACCAGCCACTTGAAGTGTGGGCTCTATATCCCTCCTCCTCACTTTCATACTAATGTATGACTATCTATAACAGTCCATTTATCTCTTTATATCGAAATTAGCACTTTAGGGGTCTGCCCTCTAGTTCTGTGAGCAACTTAAGGCTAGGTGCAAAGGCCTACCCATCCTATCTCTGTGTTCTCAAAATGAGCCGCATGAAAGACGCTGTATGATGTACTGGAGCTGTGCAATGTGCGAAGTCGCTTCAGTCATGTCCAACTCTTTACAACCCTGTGGACTGTAGCCCACCAGGCTCCTCTGTCCGTAGGATTCTCCAGGCAGGAATACTGGCGTGGGTTGCCATGCCTCCTCCAGAGGACCTTCCCCAACCAGGGATCAAACCTGCCTCTCTTATATGGTCTGCCCTGGCAGGTGGGTTCTTTACCACTAGCGCCACCTGGGAAGCCTGTTCTGGAGCTGTGTGTTAGCCACTCAGTCATGTCCAACTCTTGTGACCCCATGGACTATAACCTGTCAGGCTCCTCTGTCCATGGAATTCTCCAGGCAAAAGCACTGAAGTGGGTTGCCATTCCCTTCTTCAGGGGATCTTCCCAACCCGAACCCATGTCTCCTGCATTGCAGGTGGATTCTTTACCATCTGAGCTGCCAGGGAAGTCACCACTGTAGAAATGTAACTCTGATTAAAACATTATTCCTAACTTCAGAAAGTTTAGAATTAAATGAGAAGAGATAGAGAAAAGGAACTTATTATACTGTGTCTTAAGAGAGAGTCAAATAGGTTCTGGTGTCTTAGAGATCGGGATTTAAGTCTTAGAATCTGCTATTCTAAACACCTGGGGAAACTAATTAAATGTAGCCAAAAATGAGATGATGGCAGTAATAACTACTACCTTGAATTGTTTTGAAGATTAAATAATAATAAGTGAAAAACTATTCTTGGCCACAGTAAGTGCTAAATAAGTATGAGAATACGCACACAGCTGTAAAATTGATGGTGTGTATACAAGACACTGACAAAACAAAGAGCAGGAGTGTACAGATTTATCACATTTTAATCAAAGACTTAACTACTCTAGAGAGACGTGAAGGAGTGATAAATGTACCAGCGAATGATCAAATAAATCATTATTTAACAAGAGATGGTTGCTTGATTAAGCTGATGGCCGCAGCAGCAGTGTAGAAGGAAAGTTATGGGAAGCTCCCCAAAGGAAGTGGTATTTCTATGAAGGAAGTGGTATTTCTATGAAGGCAGGAAAGGTGAGTAGGCACTGACCACATGCAGAGAGGCAGAAGGCAATCCAGGTTGAGAGAGCACTTTTTGCAAAGACCTAAAGATAAGAAAGCACAAGGGGCTTTCCAGTAATTCAAGTAGTTCTGTTTAACTGTGCTCAGTTAAACACGCCTCAGAGGCTGCTGAGTGGTGGCCAGACAGCAGACTGCAGTCATCAGCATCTTAGGTGTCCTGTGAAGGAGCTAGGACTGCATAAGGCAACTGATGGCCACTGGAGAATTTTACTCATGGAACTAAAATAATGGAATTTATATTTTAGCATGATGACTTAATCTAGAATGTGAAGAGCAAGTTGGGAGAAAGTGTAATGAAACCCAAAAGCAAGATCCCTAACTAAGAGACAAGTGCAATAATCTGGACAAGAGCTAAAGGGGGCCTAAATATTTTGTATCCCAAGTGCTTAGCACACAGAGTCTGACTACAGATGGGATCCTAATAAACTTTTGTGGAACTAAATGAATAGTAACAAAAGGAATGACCATGCCATACTGGCAAAGAAGTGGTATCTCTCCTGGCCACAAAGACTCATCTGTATCTATTCCTCATTTCTTCACCTCACGCAGTCCCATGAAGAAGTCTTGGGATGCCTTGATGAGAGAAAGGTAAGGAGATGAATAAAATAAGAGAGGCTTGATCATGAAGTGTAATCACTTTATATTTCACAGTTAGGATTAACAGCCTCTTTTATGCTAATTGGGCTTCCCTGGTAGCTCAGCTGGTAAAGAATCCACCTGCAGTGCAGGAGAATGTGGTTATCCACTGGAGAAGGGATAGGCTACCCACTCCAGGATTCTTGGGCTTCCCTGGTGGCTCAGCTGGTAAAGAATCTGTCTGTAGTGTGGGAGACCTGGGTTTGATCCCTGGGTTGGGAAGATCCCCTGGAGAAGGGAATGGCGGTCCAGTCCAGTACTCTGTCCGTGGAGAATTCCATGGACTGTATAGTCCATGGGCTCCCAAAGAGTCGAACATAGCTGAGCAACTTTCACTTCATGCTAATTGTGATATCAGGTTTTATATATGCATACAACTTACATTTCTTGGGCCATGATCTGACTTATAATCTGCCCCAAGCTATTAAATAGCAAAATATACTAGCGTGTACAAGCCTATTTATTTATATTAATGCAATGCATTTCTACCTCCATATTTGTATATCACCTCTAGTTGAAAAAGAAAATGTTGCAATAAAAATAAAACTTACTGGTAAGGTAGACCTTCTGTCTCACTGTGTCTGTTTCTGATTTCTTAAGCCTTTTTATCCCTTCGCTGTTCTGTCTGTTCAGATTGGTGCTTGATATGGGATTCTCAATGCTCGTGACCACAGCCAAATACATCTACATAGGGCATACCCTCCTTGTCCAATCTATTATAGTTCCAGATCAGGTTTTATATATGCATACAACTTACATTTCTTGGGCCATGATCTGACTTATAATCTGCCCCAAGCTATTAAATAGCAAAATATACTAGCGTGTACAAGCCTATTTATTTATATTAATGCAATGCATTTCTACCTCCATATTTGTATATCACCTCTAGTTGAAAAAGAAAATGTTGCAATAAAAATAAAACTTACTGGTAAGGTAGACCTTCTGTCTCACTGTGTCTGTTTCTGATTTCTTAAGCCTTTTTATCCCTTCGCTGTTCTGTCTGTTCAGATTGGTGCTTGATATGGGATTCTCAATGCTCGTGACCACAGCCAAATACATCTACATAGGGCATACCCTCCTTGTCCAATCTATTATAGTTCCAGAGGACTTTCAAAGGGCCTGGTGACTTCTGCAGCTTCCCAAATGCTCTGTGTGTCTGCTTCCTCCTGATCCCCCATTTCTTGGCATCCGTGTTGGAACAGGTGTGAGCAGACACAGGCAGGTCCATGGAGTCCACGGTTCAGTACTGGCACAAGGTAAGGGTTATCTTCCTGCAGGAGATGACTCTGACAATGTTTTCCAGGATGCCAACTTTCAATTAGCGTCATCTTTTGCTCCATGTCCTCGGGCAAATGTCCAGCTTACTGTGAGCAGACTCAGGCTGTTCTGAGAGACGGCACTAATGCCAGAAAAGAGATGCTTTCCAGCTCTTTTCCCCATAGCCAAGGAAGACTAGTCTATCAACAGAAGGCATGGTTGCTGCAGTCCAGTGCAAGGTCAGTCCCTTGTTCATGATCTGGGATGCTAATTTATTTTCCAACTAGAAGCCAAATGTGCTTCCAGATGTTGAGCTGGAAGCAACTGAAATTGTTGCAAGCACACGAAAAAGAGAAATCTCACAGCTATGACCTACAAGTTTTCTTTGGGAGACCATTTGTAGTAAGGCAGTGTGCTGTTGTAGACAGCAAGGCAAAATCTTTTGCCAACCAGACCCAGATGGGTCTTTTAATAGCTACCCCACTGTTAACAAAAAATAAAAATTCCTATAGTAACTTTCCTAAACACCCACAGATTTCTCTACAGCTAATTTATGTGTTGGGGGAGGAGGGGAAGGCAAGAGGACAGGAGGTGAATCCTTATAAGGTTATGTTCACATGATGCCATAACACAGATGGTTGGATCAAGTCAGGGCCAAATATGTTAAAAAAAAATAGTGGATCAAGTTAACTACATTTTGGGTTTTGTTTGTTTTTGCTGAATGAATGGGGTAAGCAATCATTAAAGGGTAACCTTGTGTAGGCAGAGAGCCCTCACAAAGGCTTCTCTTTAAAACTTGGTAAGCTGGCAGGCAGGCCTGACACATAAATTTGGTAGAAGAACCAAATCCAGGGACAAATATTCTTTAAAAGATTTATCTATTTATTTGGCTGTGCCAGATCTTAGTTGCGGATCTCTTGGTGTGGCACATGGGCTCCAGAGCATACAGGTTCAGAAGCTGTGGCATACGGGCTTTGCTGCTTGGCAGTGTGTCAGATCTTAGCCCCCCAACCAGGGATCAAACCCACGTCCTCTTCATCGCAAGATGGATTCTTAACCACTGGACCACCAAGGAAGTCCCAGAAAAGACACTCCATTCTCTTACCTGGGCCTGGCCCACAGACACAGAAACCTGACCTTAGGCAACAACTCCTTGACTCCTTTTTAGTCCAGATCCCTGGCCAGGTTTGTTCTACTCTTCCATGTCCTCATATCTAACTCTAAGGACATTTTATACCCTTATTAGTCATTAACTCTTGGAGAACTGCCTCATAATATTACAGTCACATTGTGGTCGTACATGCCATCGCTATTAATCAGAGACATGCTTCAGCATTTTCCCTAATCCTTAGCTCCCAATAACAGCCAGGCTATCATCCTGCTTTGCTTTCTCTAGTGCAAGAGAAAAAAAAACAACTGGATATTAACTATCAACTCTTGTTGACAAATATTCAAAGACCAATTTTAGATATAGAATCATTTCAGGAGGTAAACTATTTGACAATTGTCCTCCCTTTTAAGTACCACCTGAAACCTCATCTGAATTTCACCCTTGTCCAACAACAAAAAATAAAACTAAAACATGAGAAAAAGAGTTTTATGTGTGGAACATAGTGACAGATTTTGTCAGAAGATATGACCTTTGGAACTGGACAGACTTGACTCTGAAGTCCACTAGCCTTGGCACATTTGCTTGCTACGACAGCTTATGTAAGTAACTTGAACTCCGCCTACCTCAGTTTCTTCATCTGTAATGATGGAGATTAAATGAAATAAGGCACAGAGGGATATTAAGCAGAGACTTTGGGATATAGACTCACTTTTTTTTTTCTTTTTAAATTATTGATGAGGCAGATGAGTTCCCAAATGGTGATATTAACACATCTATTCCACAGCAGTTCCATTCAAACACGAGCGCTTGTCAGACTGACTTGGTAGCCCAGTGGTTAAGAAACCACCGGCCAATGCAGGGGACACAGGTTTGATCCCTGGTCCAGGAGGATTCCAGGTGTCGCAGGGCAACTAAGCCCGCGTACCACAGCTACTGAGCCTGCGTGTTGAGCCCACACACTCCAGAGCATGTGCTCCACAAGAGAAGCCATAACAATGAGAAGTCCCCACACCGAAACTAGAGAGTAGCTCCCCCTTGCTGCAACTAGAGAAAGCCTGTGCACAGCAACGAAGACCTAGCACAGCCAAAAATAACTGAATAAACAAATTTTTTTAAAAAACAAATATATGCACTTGTTATAACGCAAATGTGGCAAATTATATTTTGCAAAAACAGCCACAGCAATATTTCCAGTCCCACTTGCTCTTCCAGCACCTCACGCACCTCTATCAATTTTTCCATTTCCCTTGAATTAGGCAGACCTTTGTGATTTCCTTGACAAAAAGAACAGGGGAAGAGGGATTCCACATGACTTACATGATTAGCCCGTAAAAGCAGTATAGCTTCTTCCTGGTTCTCTCTGTCTAGATGCTTGCCCTGGGAAGCCAGCCATCATGTTGTAAGGAGGCTCAGGACACATAAAAATGCCACATAGAGATGTTCCAGCCAGCAGTTGCAGCTAAAGTTCTAGCTAACAGCAAGCATCAGCTGCCAAGTATATGAGTCAACAAGCCTTCAGATGACTCCAGTCCCCAGTCTTTGAGCTGCCTTAGCTGATGCTGAGTGGGGTAGAAATGACTGCCTTACATATTCCCAGCCAAATTACAGACATGTAAGAAAAATAATATGTTGTGACTGTTTTAAGCTACAAAAGTTGGGGGTGAGTTGTGGTGGCTCAAATACTCTGCCTGCAATGCAGACAGCCAGACTCGCTCCCTGGGTCAGGAAGATCCCTTGGACAAGGATGGCTGCCCACTGCAGGAATCTTGCCCAGAGAATTCCATGGACAGAAAAGCCTGGCAGGCTATAATCCATGGGGTCACCAAGAGTCAGACCCGACTGAGTCACTAACACTTGCACTTCCTGTGACCCAATGAAGAGCTGATTAGAACACTGAACCTCACAATTAAATGCATAGCTATTAAGTTCAGAGTCAAAAAAGAATTTTCAGATGACGTTATCTGGACTTGTCCAGCGGTCCTGTGGTCCAGTGGTCAAGAACCCTCTTTGCAAGGCAGGGGACATGGGTTGGATCCCTGGTCCAAGAAGATATCATAAACTGCAGGGCAACTAACCCCGTGCACCACAACTGCTGTGTCCACTTGCCCTGGAGCCCACGCTCCACAACAGGAGAAGCTACCACAATAAGAAGCCCAAATACTACTACGAGAGAGTGGCCCCTGCTTGCTGCAACTAGAGATGATCCACACACAGCAACGAAGACCTAGGACAGCCAAAAACTAAAACATAGAAAAATAAATAAATAAGTAAGAAGCTGTCATCTGCGATTAGCAGAGTCTGATCTGAACTTGGTTGACTTAGTGTGTAAGGCTAGGAGGCTGAATGGGATCCAACAGACTCAACAGCACTAACAAGACTTTAAAAAAAAAAGTGTCAAACCATGAAATCAGCAGATGTGCTTGAAGCAAGGAGGAGAGAGGGCACATGTGCCGAATGTGAGGCTGCTATTTTTCTACAGTCACTTTTCTGAGTGTAAACGCTTAGAAATTCTATAACATTGATCAAATGGTTTGGTAGAAGCCTGCATTTGGCAGGCAGCAAGTTTTCCACACAGTGGTTTTATCTTAATAGGAGCTAATCTATTATAATAGCTTCACATACACATACAGTCCATCAGTTAGACAATGTTGTGTCACATAATTGACTACAGACATTTCAGTCATTGAAGAAGTGGCAGAAAAGTGTGTTGACATGAATATCTGTCTTTCTTCATTGCCATTAGATATGCAAACTGCGTGAGTTGGCTAACAGACTCTGTTTCTTGAGACTGAAGTGTTTTTCCACTCCCGTTCTACAAGAAAATCAGCCGAGACTAAATGCTATCTATCAAAATAGCCCGTGTATTCTTATTGAATGGATATGTGAATGTGACATGCACACAAGTCTAAATATTTATAGAAAGCAGTAAAGGAGAAAATTGGAATAAGAAGGAAAAACAACAAAAGCAAAGAAGACAGTATAACAAAGGGTTAGAGAATTAACTACACTCAGCATAACTGTGGTTCTGTGCCTTTCTCCTGGATCTCTTCACTGGATCATCAAAATAGAAAAAGAAGTCCAGAAAAATACCTACTTCTGCTTTATTGACTATGCCAAAGCCTTTGACTGTGTGGATCACAACAACCTGTGGAACATTCTTCAAGAGATGGGAATACCAAACCACCTGACCTGCCTCCTGAGAAATCTGTGTGCAGATCAGGAAGCAACAGTTAGAAACTGGACATGGAACAATAGATTAGTTTAAATCAGGAAAGGAGTATGTCAAGGCTGTATATTGTCACCCTGCTTATTTAACCTGTATGCGGAATGCATCATGCGAAATCCCGGGCCAGATGAAGCACAAGCTGGAATCAAGATTGCTGGGAGAAATATCAATAACCTCAGATATGCAGATGACACCACAGTTATGGCAGAAAGCAAAGAACTAAAGAGCCTCTTGACGAAAGTGAAAGAGGAGGATGAAAAATCTCGCATAAAACTCAACATTCAGAAAACAAAGATCATAGCATCCAGTCCCATCACTTCATGGCAAATAGATGGGGAAACAATGGAAACAGTGACAGATTATATTTTGGGGGGCTCCAAAATCACTGCAGATGGTGACTACAGCTATGTAATTTAAAGACACTTGCTCCTTGGAAAAAAAGTTATGACGAATATAGATAGCTTATTAAAAACAGAGACATTACATTGCCAACAAAGGTCCATATAGTCAAAGCTATGGTTTTTCATGTATGGATGTGAGAGTTGGACTATAAAGAAAGCTGAGTGTCAAAGAATTGATGCTTCTGAACTGTAGTGTTGCAGAAGACTCTTGAAAGTCCCTTGGACTGCAAGGAGACCCAACCAGTCCATCCTAAAGGAAATCAGTCCTGAATATTCATTGGAAAGACTGATGCTGAAGCTGAAACTCCAATACTTTGGCCACCTAATATGAAGAACTGACTCATTAGAAAATATCCTGGTGCTGTGAAAGATTGAAGGCAGGAGGAGAAGGGTATGACAGCGAATGAAATGGTTGGATGGCATCACTGACTCGATGGACGTGAGTTTGAGTAAGTTCCAGGAGTTGGTGATGGTCAGGGAAGCCTGGCGTGCTGCAGTCCATGGGGTCACAAAGAGCTGGACATGACTGAGCGACTGAACTGACTGAACTGCTTTTCTCTTACTCCAACAGGCACACCTCAATAAAGAATAATAAAAGTTCTGTTAATCAAAGTGTTAGCCATTTTTTTCTTGGGAGTTTTAACTCAATACCTTATAGAATTTGAAGATGTTTCTCTATTTTCCCTAAATGCTTCATATTGTGTTTAAATCAGGGACTAGCAAACACTGTGCCCTCAGGTTACTCATGTTTTGTAAATAAAATTTTGTTGGAATGCTCTTTTGTTCAGTAATGTCTTTGGTTTCTTTTGTACCACAATGACAGAACTGCAATGGAAACTTTGTGGCCCATAAGCTGAAAATATTTTCATTGCTGGCCTTTAAGTTTTTAGACTCCTAGATTAAAATACTACCAAGAGCTACCAAGTTTGTGGTGCTCATTCTAACTTCTGAGAGCTCTAGGGAGCTTTTCATTCTCAATGCAGTTCTCTTTTTCTACTTGTTGGTGTGAGAATCTGATTTTAACAGCACAATCAATACAATTACTGATTCTATTATTTCGATGAAATTGAGAATTTGCTCCATGAAAGACCCTCCACAAAGATTCACTTTTAGAACTGGCTTACAGAGGACACAGTTAAAGTTTTTCATAGGTTGACTTTCTTCATCTTGAAACATGTGTTCATGCGTGTGTGCTTGGTCACTTCAGTTGTGTCCAACGCTGTGTGACCCTATGGACTGTAGCCCACCAGGCTCCTATCTCTGTGGGATTCTCCAGGCAAGAATACGGGAGTGGGTTGCCCTGCCCTCCTCCAGGGGATCTTCCAGGGATCGAATCCAGGTCTCTCATCTCCTGCATTGGCAGGCGGGTTCTTTACTACTAGTGCTACTACCTGGGAAGCCCTGAAACACGTGCAGCATTTTGTAAAGATTCTGTTGAACAAGAAGTAGTGAGAATAGCTTTCATGAAGATGAACCTTGAGTATCTTTAGTCATGGATGGCAGACAACAAAACTACTTCTTTCTACTTGAGCAAATTCTGCTTCAGTAAGAAAAGTCAGATTTCTTTCTCATTTAGCTACCAACAACTGATTTTCTTGTTCTAAGGAAGGAAAGATGAGAAAGAGGAAAGTCAAAACAGCATATCTTTTATGTAGTTTGGCGCTAAGTCTTCTGAGCTACAAAATCTTAGGGGAAAACTTAGACCAAAAAATAAGGGCAGAAAGAGCAAGAGAATGGAATATAAAATTCACAGAAGAGAGTGAAGCTGTTAATCACTTTTATTGTTCTTACTTAGGTTCTTCTTAGGAGTCATATTTAATAGTCACCTAAGCAAAGCGAATTATTTTCTGTGGTTAAAACAGAAGGAAATGGAGATACTGTCTACTGTTATGGGATATTTGAAATTGCTCAAAGGGTGATAAAATGCATCTGAAGGACCCAGGAGAAGTAGCAACAATGTTGGTATTTGACACTCATGCACAGAAAAATAAATGGCTTAAGAATGAGGATGAAGCCAGAAAATGAAAACAGCAAGTTAAAACATGAAGGAAAAGGAATAAGGGAGCTTAGCAAGGCTAAACTATTTGTTTTGCTTTGTCTGAATTTATAGTGTAGTTTTTATACATTGCTTTGCAAGAAAAGCACATTGGAAAAACTTTTGGAACATCTCCATACAAATCTCAGTGTTCTGATGCCTTTCCAGCTCACGCAAGCTGGGTGCTAATGGCTCATTATAGCATGCAAGATGCATGTATGTTCTCATAATTCACAGGCAGTTACTCTGTGCTTGTCTATAGATGGTGAACTTCCATCACATTTAATCACCAGTTTTGTTGACCTCGGGTGGTTACATTTCCAGATGTTGACTAACTATAAGGATTGATTGTCTTCCAGATGTGTGAGGTTTTCACACATCTCTGTCAACTCCAAAAGAATATGTGAATGCTTTTTTGAATCTGTGATCACTGATGGATCTCTCCCAGATGTCTTCTTGGCAAAAATGCCCCTTCTCTGGAGAAATCAAGTCAAGCACTGGCTTCTATAAACATTAAAATACATAAACCACCATCCACTCCCCCCAATTATTTAGTTTTAGGAAAATGAAAAGCAGATGCAAATTAGCAATGGGTAATATCAGGTCCCACCATTTTGGTATCTCATTTAAATGAAGAGTTAGTGATGTTATAAACTGAAAAATGACCGATCTCAGGCTTAAATCTGGAGAAGGAAATGGCAACCCACTCCAGTGTTCTTGCCTGGAGAATCCCAGGGACGAGGGAGCCTGGTGGGCTGCCGTCTATGGGGTCACACAGAGTCGGACACGACTGAAGCGACTTAGCAGCAGCAGCAGCAGGCCACCTGCCTCCTGTCGGGGAAGAAATGTGGGCAGGGACCTGGCTCCTCCCAGCACTTTCCCGTGGCGGGGCGGGCAGGCAGGGGAGGCCTGACTTCCTGCCTCTGGGGCCCCCCAGAAGCTGCATCCAGAGAAGGGCCTGGGCCTCTCCTGCCACCCAGGCCCCAGGAGTCGGGAACAGCCACTGGTACAGATTCGTGAGGCATCTGCAACCACATCTGTGCAGAACGTCCCCGGTACTCATGGGCCCCAAGGTATGGTCAAAGGCTCTGCACAAGACAGTCCAGGGGCACCACAGGGACCCTGTGCTCTTTATTTGCACAGAGTGAGAATGTCGAAAGGTACATGTGAATGAGTTTACAGTCAATAAAATACACGTCTACTAGAAAAAAAAAAAAGACTTAAATCCAAAAGAACTAATATCAACCTCAGAAATATGCATAGCAATTAAAAAAAAGTTTTCAAAACTGTGGAAGTAGTTGGAGCTAGACATTTCATGAAATGTTGATTGTACTTTGTTTAATAACCACTTTTTATTTCTGTTTGCCTTTGAATTTATTGATTCTAGGTAAAAGTGCTAAATACCTTAACAGATGAGGTTTGCAAAGTCCCAAACCAGGCAAAAAGTTGGGACAAGTTTCAGTTAAGCATTCTAAGTTTCTGAGTATGTATTAAAACTTGGTTGGAATTCTAGCCTTCTGCAAATCCATGTTTAATAATTATGCTAATAGCTCACCAAAACAGTATAGAAAGTGAAGTCGCTCAGTCGTGTCCGACTGTTTGTGAGCCCATGGACTGTAGCCTACCAGGCTCCTCTGTCCATGGGATTTTCCAGGCAATAGTAGTGGAGTGGATTGCCATTTCCTTCTCAGGGGGTCTTCCCGACCCAGGGATCGAACCCAGGTCTCCCGCATTGTAGACAGATACTTTACCATCTGAGCCACCAGGGAAGTCAAAACAGTATAAGTTATCTAATAAGGCAAAACTTTGGGAAAATTCCAAAACAAGCTTTCAAGAGTTTTTCTTTTTCAAAATAGAAAGACATTTGTCTTTTTTTTTTTTTCCTGGTGTAGTGTGTTCATTTCAACCAATGATGAAAATGAAGACACTAAAATGTTACTTAGTAACTACAGTTACAGATTATTAATAAGGATTCAGTTATGTATCCATGCGGCCTAAGTCACTTGAGTTGTATCTAATCTTTGCGATCCTATGGACCATAGCCTGCCAGGCTTCTCTGTCTTTGGGATGCTCCAGGCATGAATACTGGGGTGCATTGCCATGCCCTCCTCCAGGGGCTCCTCCTGATCCAGGATTGAACCTGCATTTATTAAGTTTCCTGCATTGGCAGGCAGCTTCTTTACCACAACTAAAACCAGTTTGCCACTTAGCAAATGAACGACGTCTACTCTGTGATGCAGAACATCTGGAAAGACAACAAGCAATTTAAGTTTGTTAAACTGTCAATCCATTTTAAGTCTTCCCTAACATTCTGGATATCTGGATGTATTGATCAGTTTTTCCATTTTCATTACAATGTTAGGCATCAAATAGATACTACTTCACTGTAAACTAATTTCAGACAGCCGTTGAAGAAAATTTCCATACTGTGCTATGCTTTTCATCCCAAGTATATTTCTCATACCTGTCCATCTCAGATTAAAATGCCACACTTAACTGAATAATGCATCAAAAAGTAAGATTTTGGAGAAAGAAGTCCAAGAACAAACTTATGACCACAATAATTTTTTTAAAAAAGGAGACATGAAAACAAGTCCACATATTCTTTACCAAAACTTTTGCCCTCTGATCTACAGGGATTGTCTAAAATCACTTGACTGGCTTCTTTATCAAACTTGATTTAATAGGAGAGAGAGAAGGGGAGAGAGGGAATGACACAGGGAAAACTATAAAATTATGGAACCAGATTCTCCTCTAGATCCATAATGTCCATTATTCAGAAGCCACCACTGGGAAAGAGTGCAGGCTGGGGAGAAAGGGCTCCTTGCTGCCATCTCCACTTTTGTTTATTTTATATTTGAACAGTCCAGATAAGATTTCACATAAAAAAAAAGGTGAGGGGGAATCTGCAACTATAAGCATTTTGAAAGCAGTCTTCAGAGTATGGTCCCTGGACCAAGAGCATCACCCAAGATCTTGTTAGAAATTCAGATTTTCAGATCTCATCTCAGATCTACAGAATCAGAAACTGTGGAGGTAGGGCTCAGGATTTCTGTGTTTTAGCGAGCTCTCCAATCAATACGTTTTGACAACCACCGTGTTATATGATTCCTAAGCACCACTTTCTCCAAGCAGCCTTCTGTAACCCACTCTGATACCCCTTTCCCCAGCCCCACACCACACACTTACCCTCCATGCTCACACATGTGCTGGGTCGGGTGTTTGTTTTCGTCTATGTGAGCTGCTATGACAAAAAGACCATAGACTGCAGCCACAGAAACTCATCAAGAACAGTGAACACGGGATACACTCTTTTTCCCCATTTCTGGCACTTAGCATAGTGACTTGCACAAACAGGTGCTCAGTAAACATTTATTAAATGAATGATGGGTATATTAATATTTGTGTGTTAGGTTTATTGGTTTATACTATACCTTCTTCAAATAAATGATTTGAACAAGCATATACGGAGTAGGAAACGGCAACCCACGCCAGTATGCTTACCTGGAAAATCCCATGAACAGAGGAGCCTAGCAGGCTACATACAGTCCATGGGGTCACAAAGAGTCAGACACACCTGAGCATCTGAGCACACACACACACACAACAAACAAGCACACAAGGACACTATGACCAAATTAAACCAGGTAACCAGGGGCTTCCCTAGTGGAAGGAGGCTCACCTGGTGAGGAATCCGCCTGCAGTGCAGGAAATGCAGGCTCTATCCGTGGGTGGGAAGAAGGAGGTCTGTGGAGAAGGACATGGCAGCCCACTCCAGCACTCTTGCCTGGGAAATCCCGCGGACAGAGGAGCCTGGAGGGCCGCAGTCCATGGGGTCACAAGGGTCAGACAGGACTTAGTGACTAAACAACAGCAACACCAACTAAGACAAATACAGTCAAGACGAGAGGGTCTGGTCAAGCAAACTAGGAGTCCTGCTTCCGTCTCTGCTCATGCTTGCGGCACCCGGAGGTCACTGCTTGAGAGCCTTTCATTCAGTGCAGGAGAAACTCCGGCCCTGGGTTCTTGTGACAGTGGGCTATGCTTCTGACCACAGCACACCTGGGGATGGTCATTTCACTGGCAACAGTAATTTTTAAAAGCATCAACTATGGTACGTATTTCTTAAAATGCATAACTGAGGCAGTGTTGTGAGGAAATCCTGTATTTTCCATACTGCTTTCACTAACCCACAGTAAAATAATACATTTTCCCTTTTGCCTCTTGGACATGCATACATACACATACACACGTTTTCAAAAGTCACTGAGCCCTATTCCATGAGCTGTCTTCTGATACTGTCTCCTCTGTTTTAATTTATTCAATTTCACTAAAATTCAAGTTTTTTAGACTATATAATACATAAATTTCATGACTCATTATTGGGTTACAAACTACAGTTAAAAGACTGCTATAGTTTATAATGTATTGGATGAATCTAATTTAATTAAATGTATTAGTTTTTTTGTTTTTCTTTTTAACTAAATCATCATTTTTTAAATGATCTCTTCTCAAACTTATCCTATCTTCTAAGTGTAGAGAGCACTAGTGAATCCCCCACCACAACCAATTCTTCAGTTGAATTTTCCAGAAATCCCAGTTCTATAACTTAGTAACTGTGATTTTGAACAAGTGATTGCGTTTCTCCATCCTGAGTACTGCTTTCCTCAGCTATAAAGCAAAACTCCTAATATCCTTTTTGTAGGATTGTGATGAGGGTTAGAGAAACTGCACTAAAAGCAACTTGCCATAGGCTTTAATTGATGATAACTTTTATTATCATCCCAGAGCCCTGAGAAAATCACCAGTTAACATTTTTAAGGCGTTCTCAGATATTCGCGTATAAAGGGGCATCAAAATTCCATGCTACGGGAATGGAGATGCTGACACAGAGAGCAGACTTGTTGTAGACATAGCAGAAGAAGAACAGGGTGGGACAGACTGAGGCAGTAGCTTTGACACATGTTCGTTACCATATGTAAAAGAAATAGCTAGTGGGAAGTTGCTATATAACACAGGGAGCTCAGTCCAGTGTTCTGTAACAACCTAGAGGGGTGGGATGGGGTGGGAGGTGGGAGGGAGGTTCAAGAGGGAGGGGACACATGTTTACTTATGACAGATGCATGCCCATTGTTGTACAGGAGAAACCAACCCAACATTATAAAGCAATTATCCCCTAATTAAATTTTTTTAATTCCATGCTACAGATTAAGTTGTGTAGAAATAAAAGTTCCTATCCAAACTATGATTCTATCCCTTACAAACAATCCCTACCACCCAAAGCAAGTCACACCTGTTGGGAGCTGGCAAGGTTTCTTTTGTGATGAATAGAATTTGGATCCTGTAAGCTTTTCCATCTAGCAACTTGCAGCACCAATAAATATACCATCTCTTCTCTCCCAAGAGATTCTTTGGCTTTTAAAGACCCATGTGCTGCCTAACCACTTGCTTCAGCTACTGGCACAAAATTCCATGTCTTTATTGGGCTTATCAAACCCAGTGTCTGAAGATTACTGTTACCTTTCATTTGCAGAGAGATAGCTCTGAAAAAAAATTAATAAAAATGTTGAGGTTATATCTGCTTGTGTGATCCTGAGATACTGGATATTTCATAACTGGGCAGAAGCAGACAAAAAGAAACAAATTGTAATCCAGGGAGGCCCTTTACATAAAAACTCAGGACCTATGATATCGCTTACAACCAGATACCTACCACCACTCCATTTCCAGATGTTGAACATCTATCTATCCATCCCAACTCAGATCCACCCAGATGCGAACTCCCAACTATCCATCCCAACTCCCCCAGAGTTTTGGAGCCCCTTCGAGAATACTGAAATACACAAAACATGTGTTCAAATGTTGAAGGCATGGAAGAAGCTGAAAGAACAATTTGGAGCAACTCATTGCTGAAGCTGGAGCCTTAGGCAGAAATATATCCAATAATTTGGCAAACGCTTTGCCCAAATATATTTTCCCCTTCATTTCCAAATTAGGTTCATCTTCCTTTGTCACATCTCTTGAAATTTCACCAAAGATTTTATTAATGAGCAGCATTCATAAAGAGAAATTGAGGGTTATGGAGCTGGTATTTGCCCTGGTGACAGGCACACACCAGGGAAAATAAATGAGATGAAACAAATTTCTTTGCAATGCCAGGATAAGATCAGAAGATGGATTTAGGACATTATAGAGCATGCTGCTTCCAAAGAGCTCCTATAATTAAAATTCCCCCATGAATAAAAGTCTAAAAGTGACCCTATCTTCCCTAGTCCAAAATGCTGGACTTGGGCACACTGATGGGATGGGGTCAGTCTGAACACATTGGGGCCCTTGAACTAGGGTGACGGAAGGAAGAGTCACCCAGTGGAAATCAGTTTTCATGAAAACCGAGAATCTCCCAAGCCAAAACCAAGACAAAGCTGAGTTCTCGCTACAGCTCAATTTTTGGAGACTTTCTTCCTCTCTCCCTGAATCCATTCCCAGCATCCTAATAATAATTAGCACAACAATAAAATCATAAACAGCATTAATTCAGTACATCTTATGTGCAAGAGTCTCCAGAAGTAAGAACTATGTACATGGTTGCATATTTCATCCTCACCACAGCTCTATGAATTGGATTATTGATTATCTCTATCCTATAGATGAGGAAGCTGAGGCTTTGAACGGTTAAATAACCAGTCCGTTGTCACACTGAAGGGGTAATCCAGAAGCATCGAGTTATACTGTTCCCATTTTACATTCTTTGTGAAGGGAAACAGATGGGATAGTGTGACGGGGAGATCTAGGAGAGGTCGACCCTCGGAAGAGCATTTGGGTACTAATACAGATTGAGTGCTGCCCAGGTGGCGCTACTGGCAAAGAAACTGCCTGCCAATGCACAGGACACAGGAGATGCGGGTTCGATCCCTGGGTCGGGAAGATCCCCTGGGAGAGGAAATGGCATCCACGCCAGCATTCTTGCCTGGAGAATCCCATGGACAGAGGAGCCTGGTGGGCTGCGTCCACAGAACTGCAAATAGCGGGACACACCTGCAGCAACTTCACACACATACACACACGCAGATTGAGAAATGGCCTCCTAAAGATGTCCACAACCTGATCCTGTGGGTCTGTTACCAAAGGTGGCAGAAGAGACTCTGCAGGTGTGGTTAAATCAAGAGTCTTGAAATGGGGAAATTATCTTGTTTTATCCGGCTGGGCTCAACAAAATCTCAATGGTCCTTGTAAGAGGGAGGCAGGAGGGTCAGAGAGAGAGATTGGAAGATGTCACACTGATGGCTTTGAAGCCATGAGTCAAGGAAAGTAAGCAGCCTCTAGAAGCAAGGAAAGGCAAGGAAACAGATTCTTTCTTAGGGCCTCTAGAAGGACCTGAGCTCGGCTGGTACCTTAATTTGGGCACGTCGGACATTCAGAACTAGGATAATGCATGCAGGGTTTTTGTTTGTTTTTACTTACTTACTTATTGTTTCGGCTTCACCAGGACTTGGTTGTTGCACTCAGGAGCTCAGCCACTGGGCCACCAGGGAAGCCCCAAGCACGTGTTTAAGCCATGAAGTTCAGGGTTATTTGTTACAAAAGCAATAGGAAAATAATACAGAAATTCAGGGTTTCTTTTTTCTATGCAAATAACAAATACTTTTTTCTCTCTGTCTCAGTCCCTGAAAGGAAACCTCTCAGAGCAGTGGACCTCAGGTTGTAGGTAAGGGCTATGCCTGGCTCACATGGCGATTGCCTCTCTGAATCCTCCCCCACAGTTAGCATGGGTTTGGTATCCAGAAGTCTTTCCCAATTTGCTAAGGACTTCCCTGGTAGCTCGAAGGTAAAAGTGCCTACAGTACAGAAAACCCAGATTTGATCCCTAGGTCGGAAGGATCCCCTGGAGCAGGAAATGGCAACCCACTCCAGTACTCTTGCCTGGGAAATCTCATGGACAGAGGAGCCCGGTGGGCTGCAGTCCATGGGGTCGCAAAGAGTCGGGCCCGACTGAGCGATTTCACTTTCACTTCACTTTGTCCATGGGAGCTCTAAGTTTTAACAGCAGTGATTTACTCGCATCTACAGTGAAGGCGCTGTAACTCTTCCATTACATGGCTCTCTCTTCCACTGACTTGGTCTCCTCAAGAGGAGATCTCATATCTATGCTGTATTTCTGTCTCTCTGGTTCCCAGCACAGCACCTACTACCCTGGTGATATCTGAGCACAGAGAAAAGGGGATATGGATGGAGCAAATGAGCACAGCAAGATGGCCCAAACCCCACTCATTGAACGGATAGATCCCTGGGGCCATCGTGAGCTCTGCTCTCCCAGCATCCGCCCTGAGAAATACACTGCTGAGCGGGAAGTGTTTGCTGCTGTGCACCCCACACCCTCAGTCCTCAGATATACATCTCCTGAGTCTCACTGTGACCCTTTCCAGACAACAAACCAAGCCCTGAATTATGACACTGTTGTACGAAAGAACAGGAAAGAACAATCAAGCCAGATTTGTGCTTTCCTTTAGGCTGAGCTGGGAAATTGATTTCTACCTAAAAGATCCATCGTGAATCGGATGCCTGGATTTTAGCCATCAAAGTCAAACCACCCTCTCTACGGAGAAGTCACACTATTTCTGCCCAAAAAAGAGGCAAACCTTCTCAAAAGTTCTGTAAGTCGCGCTATGATCACTGATCGGGTAACAGTTTTTCTTGACTTGCATTGTTGGGTACCTTTTATTAATGCCTGAACTCTCTAACTAGATATAAAACAATATTCCTTGGTCAGCCGGTTGACATCTCTAGAGGCACTTATGCATGTCAGGTACTACGAAAAACTCTGGGGACAGTTGGGCCTCACTTGGATTTACAGAAAATAAGAACCAGGCTTTTTCTCTCCTTATACTCTCTGCATTCTCACAACAGTGCTTAGCACAGACAAAGTACATATATGTTTGTTGATTGGCTTCTTGACTGAAATTGATAAAAGGAGGAATAGGAGGTCTAATCGTAGACATATCACACATCACTTACTTAGCTAGAACTGCAGGGATTACAGATTATCCAGCCCAAATCTTTGATTTTACAGATAATGACACTGAGGCAGAGATCCGTGAAGTTATACAATAAATTATGCTACCAGGGACAGATGAAGGTGACATCCCTGCTTCTGGCTCCTAATCCAGTGGGCCTTCTGATTGGACCCCAAGGTGACAGTTAAACTAAATTCTGGAGATGGCTCAGGTTGCCTCAGCCTGCACTTACTAGGAATGCCCAGGCTTACTAAGCTGTACACGCATCTGATGGCACTCTCAAGCCCATACCCATCTCATCCCTCCTCACTGTCATCCTCTCTCAGCCTTTCGAAGCGGAAGCTGGTGCTCATGACCTTCAGGGTCACTGGAAAGCAATTTATTTCATTCCTTTTTTTGAAAAAAGGAAATGCTAATATCACAAGATCTCTGTCTCAAATGCCCCTGGGCAAGCTTCATCTCTGACTTTATTCTCTCTCATTTTCAACTTTCCTTTTTTTCCCCTTTCTCCATGTCAAGTTGTCAGGTAGACTTTGATCTCAGAGACATGCTTCTTCTCCATTCCTGCCTCTGACAGAGCTCCCACCTGCCACTGGGAGACAATTCCACAGAAACCCATTAATTCTTTCAAGTCTAACATCAGTCCCTGTGCTCTGTCCACAGGAGCAGGGAGGGTCCCCCACCACGAAAGAGAGATACAACTCAAAAGAAAATTGTGCATGCCTGTCAGTGGGTCCCTAAAACCTAAAGCAGTTTATCTTCAGTGATAAACTGTGAATCCAGAGATCACAGTTTATCTTCAGTGAACCCAGAGGTCACAGTTTCCCAGACTCTCTGTTTTGAGACAACCCCTGAAACCAACTTTTCGTACCCACCCGAAAACATCTAGCAACTAGAGCTCTGTGAGTCATTCAGAATGGTAGCTGCGTATCTGAGCTGTTGGCCAATTACGTCCCATTGATAAGAACCGCATTTCAAACGAAGAGATGATTTTGGCTTAGGGAAGCCCTTTGGTTACAGGAAAATAGAACAACTCACGGGGAAGTTGTCTCTTTTCACCTTCCATTTTCATAAACATTATAGTTAATTCTGGGTAATAAAAATGTGAAGTTTAATCAATAGCAAACAAACATTTTGGCAGGAAACTGAAAATGGTTTACTGAAGAGAAATAAACAAAGGGGCAGGCACTAGCCAGTTAACAGGTGAACAGGTGCTAATTTTTCTTTGCACCTTAGTTTCTACCTCTCCTCCTCCCCAGCACGTCTGTTCCAAAGGACACATGAGGACCAAAGAGAGGGAAAAAAGAAATACAGACGGAGGACTAAAAGGACTGGGTGGCTGCCTTACAAATGAGAAACTTCTATCTGAACGTTATGTACTTTAGGGGGAAATTCATTTCATTTAAAATGTTAATAGATGTGAAAAGCTCTGAGTTCTACAGAATAAAAGCAACTAAGTTAAAGCATCTTTGAAAATAAACAAGGAAGGCAAAGCATCTATCACATTCGGCCCTATCCATCTTCCAAGAAGTGGCAATCTTGGACCCTGGCGGGGTGGGGTGGGGAACCATAATTTCTATCTGAAAACCTCTCAGTCCTTTTGTATTTCTCTTTCCTTTTTCACAGATCAGAGCAGCAATTTTCTTTTATTGTCAGCTATTTATAGTTTTCTTTTCTCAAAACCTTGGCCAGAAAGAAAATGGGTAAAAAGCACTTCTTTCAAAAGCCACATCATTTTGTAGCACTCTTTAAAACTATTAACTATAATCAAAAAAGGCAAATATATATATATATATTATATATATATATATATACACATATATATAAATAGCCCCCAAACTTGTTCAACTCATTTTTTGCCACTTGCTCTGTTCTACCAAAGACAGGAAAGCCAAACAAAGAGGCTCCTTCTGTCTCCTGGCTGGAGATGTGGGAAGTCCCACCCAAACACTGTCTTTCCTATTCAGAAATGAAAACGCAGCAGTGAAGGAAGACATGCAGTGTAACGGCATTGGCGTAAACCTCAGGCCTGCTTTCCTACGTCCCGGATGTTCCTCTGGAGAGGCTGGGGTGTGTAGAGCCAAGATTCAGAGATCTGTCAGCCACCAACAACCCCCCGGCATACAGTCATTTCTTTTGTGCCCGTAGGAGAGTGGTTAAAAGCGTGATTTGTGATCTGACATTATGTGACTCCCAATTCTGCTTCTACCTCTTGATAAGTTCGTGACCTTGGGAAAAAATACTTGGCCTCTCTCATCTTCAGAGCCTCCATTCATAAAACAGGGATAATTTAAACCTTAGCAAATAGATAAAGCTTAACACATTGTTACCACGTGAAGTACAGACAGTGCTTATTCCCTACGATCCTGCCTCATCCTGGGTTTCTACACACGACAACGTTAGCCACTGTTAAGGGGGACCATGTGACTAAGTTCTGGACAACGTGATGTGCAGAGGTAATCTAAGTCACCTCCAGGAATAGCCATCAAATTCTCCCTTCTTCCAGATCTCTTTATGGCAATTCTTAAAGTCAGGGGTAGGCCTGAGACCGTCAGCTTCAATACCTGATGAATAGAGCTCCAATCTGCATTGGCTACAGAGCATGAGAGCAATCAAGCTCTTTTTGTTAAGTTATTGAGATTCAGAGTTTAACATGTTACGGCAGCATAATCAAGCCTACCCTGATGAACGCTCCCGGAGTGAGTTAGGCTTCTCCAAAGAGCAGATGCCAAGACAGAAGCGTAAGGCATTTGTTGGAGGAACATTGTGTGACAGATAAAGAGGGCAGAGAGCAGAAGCAAGCAGGGTGAGACTTCAGACTATGATGCAGGTCAGATCTGACACCCACAGAAAGACAAAGGGAAGGAAGGGAGTCAATGTTGAAAGGAACTAATCCTTTTAGTAGGCGACTTCATTCAGATTGAGGTTACCCCCCTTATACCTTAAGTCATCTTTTCAGGGCTGAACAGTGAGAGAAGTTGATACGCTCCAGATTGCCTCAGATCACTTTAAAAGGAAAGTGCGATGACAGCTTTCATATTTTTATTCTGAGGAGCTCTATGCAGCTTTCTTGGGGTTTTAGGTTTACTGCATTAGGTTAGGAAAGATGAAGGTGAAGAAACAGGATAAATGGCTGAACATAGAATGAGAACAAAGAAGCCTACAGACTGCTCCGCGGGTCTAGAGTTCTGGTCAGATGTGCAGGGGGCATTTGGTGGGTGCTTAGATGCCCTGTGAGATGTGACATTCTTGAAAGACCTCAGTCCAAGCCTCCAACCCAGGATAGCCACGTGACCCTAGCTGCTGTGCTGTGCTCAGTCGCTCAGGGGTGTCTAACTCTTTGCCACCCCACCAACTGTAGCCCTCCAGGCTCCTCTGTCCATGGGATTTCCCAGGTAAGAATATTGTAGCGGGTCACTATTTCCTACCCCAGGGGATCTTCCCAGTCCAGGGATCGAACGCACGTCTCTTGAGTCTTCTGCACTCACAAGTGCATTCTTTACCACTGCACCACCTGGAAAGCCCATGTGACCCTAGACGATTCCCTTGACCTCTCACGTGCTAAGGAGTACATTCCATGAAGGCCACGATCATGTCTGCCTCATTTGTACTCTGCCCTCAGTGTTAGCATGTTCTGGGAGCATGTCTGACATTTAAGTTATGTCCCAGTGAAGGTCTCAGAGTTCAAGTCAGACTGTCTGGATTTGAACCACGACTCTGACATTGACCTATGTGGTCTGTGGCAAGTTACTTAAGCTTTCTCTGCCTGGTTTTTCCATCTGTAAAGTGGTTATATAAACAGTATTATTTCATAGGATTATTATGAAGATGGAGATGAAATAATTGAGCTAATCTCTTAGAATAGTGTCTGGTACACAGCATGTACCCAATAAATGTTAGCTCTTATTATAACTACTGCTGTTCAGTGAGTGAATTTCTCTGACCTTCAGTTTTCTTACCTATAGAAGACTAGACAGCTTCCCTGTACATTTGTTCTGAGGATTAAATGAGATAGTATAGTAGAACACCTTAGTTCACTCTCTGGCACAAAGCTGGTCTCCAGAAGTGATAACTACTTCTTCCCCCATCCCCCCAAATTGAACCCAGGCATTACTCTGTGATGAATTATTCCTCTCAAGGTGCTTGTCCAAGGTTGCCATATCCCTTCTTAGGCTCATATACAAGATGTTCCTCCAGGTATCTTCCAGATATTCCTGGAATGCATTTCTGAGTCTCTATAGTGAAATCAACCCTGAATATTCATTGGAAGGACTGATGCTGAAGCTGAAGCTCCAAAACTTTGGCCACCTGATGTGAAGAGCTGACTCATTAGAAAAGACCCTGATGCTGGGAAAGATTGAAGGCAGGAGGAGAAGGGGATGACAGAGGATGAGATGGTTGGATGGCATCACCGACTCAATGGACATGAGTTTGAATAAGCTGCAGGAGTTGGTGATGGACAGGGAGGCCTGGCGTGCTACAGTCCATGGGGTCACAAAGAGCTGGACATGACCAAGTGACTGAATAATAAACAGTGAAGTCAATGGAAAGAAACAAACCCAGAGCCAGGATGCTCATGAGCTCAGAACCAGACTTCCATCCCCGTCACCTTAGCTCCCAGCTCCCCTGACCTCCACAGGGCCCTCAGAACGCCCCACCTTCCCTCTCCTCTCACACAGAGGCTGCTGGCTGTCACTAGCTCATTTTCCCAAAGGAGAAAAAGAAATCTCAGCAAACACATCTTTCTCCCTGGCTAAGGCCCTTCAATGGCTCTATTCAGCTTCCCCTTTACAGATGCCCCAATCATCTGCCTTCTGTCATGCATTCTCCACTGGGTCTCTGCTTACAGCTGAAGAATTCTATGATGCAGCAAGGATATTATGCAAATTAATGCCGCCTGCTCTCTCTTTCTAAATTTTAACCTCAGGACATTCTTCTAGAATTTCAAAGTCCCCCACAGTCAATGGAGACCACAGCAATCAAAAGTGCAGTCATCTGCTTTCCACCGCCGAGGATGCAAACCCTGCCTGTGCAGTGCTTCCGTTACAGATGAGCTGAAAGCTCCAGTGAATCCTAGAGGGGAAGAGGAAGGACTGGACAAGACGTGGCTCAAGCTGCTGGGGCCAAGGGTGGCAGAGCATTGAGACAATCGACCCTGCCTCTCTGGAAGGAAAGCCCTTCCTCTCTTCTTATGGAGACCATATTATACAATGAAAACACCAGAACACACGGTCTTACAGGTACAAATGGATCTCACAGGACACTGGGCCAGAATATGTAGAGTTTGAGCTTGATATTGATTAACCAGCCTCACAAAAAGCAGCCCCAATGCAGGGCCCGGAAAGGGAAGCACACAGTGAGAACCAGGATGTAGACCTGAGAGGCATGGAATAGCTGCTGCTTCTCACCTTTCATCCTTTTACTCACCAGTTACTTGGTGGATTTTCCTTTGAAGAAGAATTTGAAGGATGACACATAGTGGTTTCTCTCCTCTGAGTCTAATACTGAGATGAACAAATTAAAAAAAGAGTTCAAATTTTAAATGACCAAGAAAGCAAGACTTGTAAATGGGTGTGGCTTTTTATACGCCTCTGGGTGTGGGGACCAAGGCAGTGTCATTTGCTCTCCTTGACAGAACACCCTCCAAAGGGGTCAGTCATCCCTGTCATTAAGTCCAATGGGTATTATCAGCCCTTGTTTTACTTATCTTCCCAGCAGCTCCCAAAAGACTGCACTCAATTGGCTTGGCCAAAAAGTTTGTTCCATTTTTCTGCAAGATGTTATTGGAAACCTGAATGAACTTTTTAGTCAAACCAATAAAATGGTACTCTTTCTTCTTCACTCTGCCAAAATGATCTTGTCCTTTTCATGACTTTAAACACCACGTGTGTGTGTTAGTCACTCAGTCATGTCCAACTCTTTGTGACCCCAAGGACTGTAGCCCACCAGGCTCCTCTGGTCCATAGATTTCCCAGGCAAGAATACTGGACTGAGTTGCCATTCCCTTCTCCCAGGAATCCTCCAGACCCAGGGATCAAACCCCAGTCTCCTGCATTGCAGGCAGATTCTTTACCATCTGAGCCACCAAGGAAACACCGTATGCCAATGAAAACCAAAAGTTACAGCCCAGTCCAGACTTCTCCCCTAAGCCCAGACTTATTTATCCCTCTACCTGGTATCTCAAAGAATGGCATCTCATATTCAGTGTGTCCTACACTAAACTCACGATCTTCAAGTTGCTGCATATCACATGTTTCATTCTCCTTCTGCCTTCTATCCAGCTGTATTAAACCACAAAACTTCCCTGGTCACTGTGCGCATATGCTTAGTTGCTCAGAAGTGTCCGACTCTCTGTGGCCCCATGGACTATAGCCCGCCAGGCCCCTCTGTCCATGGGACTTCCCAGGCAAGAACACTGGAGTGGGTTGCCATGCCCTCCTTTAGGAGATCTTCCCAACCCAGGGATCAAACCCATGTCTCTTACATCTCCTGCATTGGCAGGCAGGTTCTTTACCACTAGCGCCACCTGGGAAGCCATATCTTTTTATAACAAACTGGAAAAATCTAGCAGATAAATATTCTGAGTCTGGGGAGCTGCTCCAGCAAACTAATGGAATCCAAGGAAGCCATTGTGGGAACCTCTGATTTATAGCCATCCTGTCAAAAGCACAGGTAACAACCTGGGCTTGGGCAGTCTTGTCAGACGGAGCACTTAAGCTTGGAATTTGATGTTATCTATGAGCAGAGAGTGTGAGAATTGAGTTGAATTAGAGGACTAAGCTGGTGTCAGAGAACTGCTTCACAAGATGGGAAACCACACACACACACACACACACACATATACACACATGCACACACACTCGTGCGCACACATGTGCACACGTGCGCGCACACACACACACACTGAAATTGGTACCCGAATCTTAGTGTATACATCTTGATTTAATTAATGCCTATTTTCCCTATTAGATTCACAAAGGCATGAATATAGGCATGATATCAAGATATCTGTTGGTATATCACAGGGCCAGGTACACAGTAGCTCTCAATCAATATTCAGTGAATAACAGAAGCAAATGAAATAATACATTATCCAGCAGTTCTTTCCTGCCTCTGGGCTCAGCGATCGGCACCACAGGAAAGAAGTAGAAGCTCGGGTGACATAAAACAATAAAAATCCCACTAATATTTATATCAAGTGCTGGAATATCTGTACCCAGAGAATTTCTTTTTTGAAGACACTAATGAAACCGCACCATGACCATCTGCCTTGAGACCCCAAGACTCGTTCCCCATGTGTTCTGGAAAAAGACAGGTCTTTGCTTCTAAATTCAAGAAAATACAAGAAATGTCTCTGGTTCTGATACAAGTCCTTTTCTAACGTCCAAGTTTCCCATTGTTCTCTGATCTTCTGCGTTCCCACTGGCATAGAGGCCTTCAGAGTTCACACACCCTTCACAGAGAACACAATTACTGTAGCAAATCCCAGGTCATGCATAGAGTCGCTATGCAACCGGAAAAGGGTAAAAGTACGTGGAAAACCTGTGCGGTTAACATCTCTCTTGCTGGTGAGAAATCGCGTCTTCTGTGCCCTGTGTGCGTCACTCGGTCAGAGGCCCTAACCCAGCCATGGAGCCTCAGTCTTTGCAGTTTAACTCTATCATTGGCGTTTGTCTGTGTGCTGCAGCAATTCTGCAATAAACCTGGGAAGGATTCTGCTGCTAGCTAAGCTGCAAGTACTGTTACCTGTTTGTGACCCAGACTGTGAACTGGACTTTTTCCTCAAGAGAGGAGGAAAATTTGGGGTTTGACTCAAGCCTCTCAATTTGCTTCAGAGGTGAAGTAGAGAATGAAAACAGAATCTAAGATAACTTGTTCTGTTCCCGATTCCCTCAAGCCCAGGCACCTGATACCCAAGGATGGTTCAGAGTTCGTCCCACCCACAAACCTCCCAAGCTCAGAGCCTTGCCGTGCTTTTGATGATTAGTGACTACAAAATAAATCTGGGGAAGTGCGGTTCTTGTCCTTGGGGTGGTCTCACTGCCTCTTTATACGCTCTGCCTTTTCTCCTTCCATTGTGTGAAGCCATTGACCAGCAGAAGCATTATGTAGTCCTACACCCCCAACCCTGGCCGTAGGCCACCGAATATTATTTCAGGTGGTCTGAGGGTCGTGCCGGAGCTCCTACATGTCGTAAATGACACAGAAGCAGCAGACGCTGAAACTACAAATGCCTCTTATTCACTAAACTAGGCGATCTGGCCCCCAAAACTCACAGATGTGGTCACCCTCGGACAATATTTTTTCTCTCAATTTTTCAGGCATAGCAGATCTCTATTTTAACCCTACACATTCTTGCCTTCTACTTCTTCCCTTTATCTAGTGGATGAAATACAATTCTTTGGTAAGTTTAAGTTCCTATTTACTCAGGATTAATAAATTCATACTTAAAGAAGATTAAAATGCTTTGTGGAAAGGAGTGCAGGTGAACAGAAGCCTGGATTTGGGTCCCAAGACATAAATTTCAAGACTGGTTGGGATAATAATTTGCTAGGTTTAGTGGTCAAGTCTCCCAACAATTTTAAATTGAATTCATCCCACCTCACACCATGGGAATAAGACTTTCCCTTTCCCACCTGCCCTGTAGATTGTGAGGATCAATGGGAAAACAACAACAATAAAATTACACTGGAGTGAAGGCAGCACGTGAGTCCAATCTATATGCCTCACTCACCGTCTTCACCGTCATCATGAACATCACCATCATCTTTGCTTCCCTTATTACTTTGATGCTTTCCACGTGGTTCTGCTGCCACCTAATGGCAGAGCTGAAGGAACCTGAAGCTTTCTTAAAAGTTGCACAGTCTGGTTTTGCATCTGCTTAAAATCTGCGGTTAGATAGCATCACCAACTCAACGGACATGAATCTGAGCAGACTCCAGGAGATAGCGGAGGACAGAGGAGCCTGGGGAGCTGCAGCCCACGGGGTCACAAAGAGTCGGACACGACTTGACTGAACAACAAAATCTGGTTCACCCAGACTAGAGTCAGAAAATGCTCAAACTCAAAAAAAAGTGATTGCACTTGTGATACTTGGCAAATGGAACTCAGCCCCAACCTTGAATAAATGGGGCAGAAATGAGCCCAAGGTCTCAATTAAAAGGAGAGCCCACCCGGTGGTCTTATTCATTTTTTATTAGTCCAAATGTGTTTTGCATGTCACAAACCATGTTCCTATGAAATGCCAGATATAAAATGAAAACATCTAGGACAAGCTGTGCACTGACTGTCAGGAGAGGCAGGAGTGTGGCGATTTTAGACTGCTTGAGGCAGAAAACTGGGTCTGCTGGTGTAAGATGTTAGCAGCAACCAGTCTCAGCAGCTGAGCGGATGGCCTGGCAGAACCTCCGTCTGAGGAGTGTCCAGCTCTGCAGTCACTCCCAAAGGGGCAAGGATTTCTACTCCCGGACTCTGAAGAGACAAACTCTCTGTCTCTTCTTTGGTCCGTCCGCTTTTCAAAACATTCTAGCTAGACCTTTCACGGGCAAGAAAAGCTAACAACAGCTAGCCAGCTGCACTTTGCGTTTCAAGGTAACTCTCCTGCGGAGGTGTTCCAAAGTCCTCACAAAAACAGGCAACGCTGCCCGGGCTACATCCAGGGAATGAGGCTGTGGCCTTACTTCAGTCCCAGCAGCAGAAACCTGCCCACTTTAATATGGGCATCTGTCTCCAGAAAGTCAATAGAGCTCCAAGTGCTAGCACTACGTGTCACACACTTGGACAGAACATCAGTATGTCTTGTTAAGACAGATAAGGGAGGCTGTTTAACCCAGGCCCCACTCGCAAAGTGAAGGAAGTGCAACCTAGCACAGTGACAGAATGTCTCCATCACAAAGGGACTTGGGACTTTATGAAGATGCAGATTTGGAGAATCACTAGATTTATTACCCTTTGACACAAGACGTAGGTATATTTTACTGCACATTAAGAACAAATTTTCAATACGATTGAAAGTCTTAGTGAAAAATGAAAACCACACTAAAAAATGAGAGAATATAAATTGTTAAGTTACCCAGAGGGATTGTACGAGGAAGGAGGGGGGGAGAGGGGTTCAGGTTGGGGAACACGGGTATACTTGTGGCGGATTCATGTTTATGCATGCCAAACCAATACAATATTGTAAAGTAATTAACCTCCAATTAAAATAAATAAATTTATATTAAAAAACAAATCAGAATAAAAGGGAAAAAATAAATTGTTAAATGAGAAGAATCAATGTGAGCTCCTAATTTTAAGCAAGAAATATATTTTCCAGCTCTGTCAATGATTCAAAAGCAGTAGCTTCACCTTTTTCCAACATTCGGGCATACTTCTAGTCTGTACAACCAACTAGTCAACAGTTCAGGCAAGTCATCTTGGCTAGTTTGGGAAGGTATTATTTTTCAGTGGAGTCTGGTAATATTACCACAAGCATGGGATGAAAATAGAGTAAGTTTAGAAAGAATCAAAATAAGAGTAAAAATAAGAATGCAAAAAGGAATCAGAAATCAAAATTAAAAACAAGATTAAGAACAGAAAAAAGAATAAATATAAGAATAGAAACATGAAAGGCTACATTTCAATTCATTCTATTTGCATTACGGTACTAAGTTATATTGTAAGTATAATAATTTGGTAACCACTGAGATATTTTCCCTATGTTCTCTCTGAACCCTAGTATGTTTAAGCATTTTAAAAAACTCCTAGATATCTGTGCTTTTAATTAAATCATCAAGCAAGCTTCATGAAACAAATTTAAGTCTTCAGTCAGTGTCTAAGTACTTTGGGAAAGTAGTTTAAACTTGTAAGATTTAATTTATCATAATCTAATAGTGAGATTTAATTTATCATAATCTAATAGTATGTGAATATTGAGAATAATGTTTATTATTTATTGCCTTAAAAATCACTGTTAATTAATAATATAAATGATTTAAACATTAAATTAAATCAGAGAAGGCAATGGCACCCCACTCTAGTACTCTTGCCTGGAAAATCCCATGGACGGAGGAGCTTGGTAGGCTGCAGTCCATGGGTCGCTAAGAGTCGGACACGACTGAGCGACTTTGCTTTCACTTTTCACTTTCACGCATTGGAGAAGGAAATGGCAACCCACTCCAGTGTTCTTGCCTGGAGAATCCCAGGGACGAGGGAGCCTGGTGGGCTGCTGTCTATGGGATCGCACAGAGTTGGGCATGACTGAAGTGACTTAGCAGTTAGCAGACATTAAACAAACACCAAAGAGGTAATAAAAAGGCTTTTCTAGCTATGAGTCATTTGGGTATTAAGAATCTTTTTAC
Organism: Aepyceros melampus; assembly: GCA_006408695.1. Lineage (NCBI taxonomy): Eukaryota > Metazoa > Chordata > Mammalia > Artiodactyla > Bovidae > Aepyceros > Aepyceros melampus. Next base: position 90,122 of record SJXQ01012276.1, read on the forward strand.
AGACAGTTATATTAGAGTGAATGAGTGCAGTTGCTCAGTCGTGTCTGACTCTCTGCGATCCCATGGACTATAGCCTAGCAGGCTCCTCCGTCCCTGAAATTTTCCAGGCAAGAATACTAGAGTGGGTTGCCATTTCCTTCTCTAAGGGATCTTCCTGACCCAGGGATGGAACCCAGGTCTCCCACATTGCAGGCAGACGCTTTACCGTCTGAGCCACCAGGGAAGCCCATATAATGGAGTGTGTTATGTAACTTCTCGGCTTCTCTTCTCAGTGGGACTGTTGGGAACCTTACTTAGCCCATGCATCTGAGCAAGTGGTCCCCAGTTTCTATTGACCCTCTTCTGAGAGTCCTTACCATCTCTCAGGAGATGTGAGTTTCTCATCTCCATGCCCTCATTATTTTTGTAAGGAGGCCATAGTTTAGTATCTCTGTTTCTAACTGAGTCTGTGTTTCACTTCCTCTATCCTAATCAAAGTTTCAATTGTTTTCTACCATGTTGACTTCACGGGAAGGATGTTGTTGTTATTTAGTCAATAAGTCACATCTGACTCTTTCCTGACCCCATGGACTGTAGCCTTCAAGGCTCCTCTGTCTATGGGATTTCCTAGGCAAGAATACAGGAGTGGGTTGGCATTTCCTTCTCCACACTGGAAGCATATGCCAACCCTTGTCCCTGCTGCCACTTTGGTGTGAAACAGGTTTATGCTAGTGAAGGACTTCTTGATTTTTTGTCAGAAGTCCCCACTCAAACTGACTAAGCAAAGCAAACAAAGAATACTTGCTCACGTGCCTTGCACAGGCAAGGGTGTGGCTGGGACAAGCAGAACAGGCACTCAAGTGCGGCTGATTCTCTCGTCTCTGCTTCTTCTTCTGAAGTCTTTATTTTCTCTTCATGCAAACAGACTTCCTCCTCATTGTGCTAAAATTGTAACTGCCCAGATCAATGGACTCACATTCTAACAAGAACCTGACTCAAAGACAAAAGTGTCTTTCTCTCCCAGCCTTTGTTTGAAAGAGCACCCCATTATGGGCTAATATTGGCCAGACTGTGGCCATGCCCAGACTAAAGAAGACTGGGCACTTTTCCTGGCTCAGTTTAGCTCATGTATTGAGGCCTATCATCTAACGGCTGAGGTCTGCTTCCAAAAGAAATAGAAGAGGCACGGGTATAGTTACTGGGGAAATGGTCATGATATGGGAAATTGTCATGAACAACCCAATTTGTACCAAATATAGAGCATGCAGGCACAAGGCAGTACCCATGAAATCACTGAAAATCCCAACACTGACAGCATCTGCCAATGGAAATTAAGTCTCAGCCACTTAAACGCTCACCACCTACAGTCTGCATATGAATATTCTGATGGAAAGCTAATTATAATCCAAACACTATGATATCTGAGTCCATTTTAATCAGTTCAGTTCAGTTCAGTCACGCAGTCGTGTCCAACTCTTTGCAACCCCATGAATCGCAGCACGCCAGGCCTCCCTGTCCATCACCAACTCCCGGAGTTCACTCAGACTCACGTCCATTGAGTCAGTGATGCCATCCAGCCATCTCATCCTCGGTCGTCCCCTTCTCCTCCTGCCCCCAATTCCTCCCAGCATCAGGGTCTTTTCCAATGAGTCAACTCTTTCCTCTTAAATGTACTTATATGACTCATCTAAAAAATTTTTCTTGTATGTGAATAAACAAATTTCTATTTCTGAGCTTCAATTTATGTAGCCAAGTTAGGCTTATAAGTGTCAGAAGGACTAACAGTTTAGAATAAATTGTTGAGCTTCTGACACTGCAAAGATCTAAAGATGAATTGCAATGCATTAGATTCAGTCCTTCAGCCCTATCTGTTTCTCCTGTATCATAATAAGGACTGAAATTACATTTAAATGTAATCATATAAAGATAAAACTTAAGTAGCATTAAGTCTTCAGGCTCCTTTTCAGATTGAGATGGAGAGAGACAATTAAGAGAAAACATAAATATATCTGGATGCAAATTAAAATTCTGACTGAGTGGTGAGAAATCCCAGAAGCACCAATGAAGCAACTATAAAGTCTTAGTTAACCACTTGATTGGAAGCTAAGTGGAGGCCTTGTAGATATTTTTGCCTCAGAGAGCTGTAAGCCTTGATGGAGCTCAAACAAAAACATCCTTTTTATAGGAACAGGGTGTGACTGGTCCCCTCAGTTGTTGTATTGGGAGCTTTGATGTGTGCTTCTTGCCCTCTGCATTGTTTTTCCAACAGAAGGAATAAATTCCCACTGAGTCTTCTACATTTTTCTCAATCTTCACTTTTGATCAAGTTCACATGTTTTTAGAAACACGACTAGGACTTCATAATGCCTTATCGCTCTGAACCTGACTCAGATTCTAGAACAGAAATACAGTTGGCCCTCCGTGTCTGTAGGGGATTGGTTTCAGGACTGCTTTGGATACCAGTATCTTTAGATGCTCAAATGCCTTATAGAAAAATGGTACGGTATTTGCATATAGCCCTCAGGCATATTTCCCTACACAGTTGTCCTTCGGTATCTGTGATTCTACACTCACGGATTAAACCAACCTCAGATAGTATAGTACTAGAGTATTAATGAAAGAAATCTGTGTATAGTTGGACCCACACAGTTCAAAACTGTGCTGTTTGAGAGTCAACTGCACTTCAGATCATTTCCAGATTACTTAAAATACCTAATATGATGTAAATGCAACGTATTTGAAACTACAATGCAAATGCTATGCAAATAGCCCCCAGAGAACAGTAAATTCATTTTGATTTTTAAAACTTTCTAGAAGTTTTTTTTTTTTTACAAATATTTTATTTCACGATTGGTTGAATCCACAGATGCAGAACCCAAGGCTTTGGGGGGCCAACTTAATTAGTTGTAAAAATTAGCACTTACTTCTAGAAATCCATGACTCAAGCTAAATAACTTGGCCTCACAAAAACCCAAAGGAACTCATGAACTCCTTATTGCAAAATTCAGACTCAAAATGAAGTAGGGAAAATCACTAGGCCATTCAGGTATGACCTAAATCAAATCTCTTATGATTATACAGTGGAAGTGACAAATAGATTCAAGGGATTGGATTTGATAGACAGAGTGCTTGAAGAACTATCAACAGTTTCATGATCCAGGAGGCTGTGATCAAAACCATCCCCAAGAAAATAGAAATGCAAAAAGGCAAAATGGTTGTCTGAGGAGGCCTTACAAATAGTTGAGAAAAGAAGAAAAAAGAAAGGCAAAAGAGAAAAGGAAAGATATACCCATTTGAATACAGAGTTCCAAACAATAGAAGGGAGAGAGAAGAAAGCCTTCCTAAATTATCAACACAAAGAAATAGAGGAAAATAATAGAATGAGGAAGACTAGAAATCACTTCAAAAAAATTGGAGATACCCAAGGGAACATTTCATGTAAAGGTGGGCTCAACAAAGGACAGAAATTATACGGAACTAAAAGATACAGAATATATTAAGATGAGGTGGCAAGAATATATTAATATGAGGTGGCAAGAATAACACAGGAATACACATAAGAACTATATAAAAAAGATCTTAATGACCCCAATAATGACCTGTGATCACTAAGCTAGAGCCAGTCATCCTGGAGTGTGAAGTCAAGTGGCCCTAGGAAGCATCACTACAAACAAAGCTAGGGGACATGATGGAATTCCAGATGAGTTATTTCAAATCCTCAAAGATGATGCTATTAAAGTGCTGCAGTCAATATGCCAGCAAATATGGAAAACTCAGCAGTGACCACAGGACTGGAAAAGGTCAGTTTTCATTCCAATCCCAAAGAAAGGGAAATGTCAAAGAAATTCAAACTACTGCACAACTGTACTCATTTCACACGCTAGCAAACAAATGCTCAAAATTCTCCAAGCTAGGCTTCAGTAGTATGTGAACCAAGAACTTCCAGATGTTCAAGCTGGATTCAGAAAAGGCAGAGGAACCAGAGATCAAATTGCCAACATCCATTGGATCACAGAAAAAGCTAGAGAATGCCAGAAAAAGGTCTATTTCTGTTTTGTTGACTGTGCTAATGCCTTTGACTGTATGGATCAAAACAAACTGGACAATTCCTAAAGAGATGGGAATACCAGACCACCTTATCTTCCTCCTGAGAAACCTGTATGCAGGTCAAGAAGCAACAGTTAGAACTGAACATGGAACAACGGACTTGTCCAAAATTGGAAAAGGAGTACATCAAGGCTGTCTATTTTCACCCTGTTTACTTTAACTTATATGCAGGGTACATCATACAAAATGCTGTGCTGGATGAAGCACAAGCTGGAATCAAGATTGCCAGAAGAAATATCAATAACCTCAGATATGCAGATGACACCACCTCTATGGCAGAAAGAGAAGAACTGAAGAACCTCTTCGTAAAAGTGAAAGAGGAGAATGAAAAAACTCAACATTCAAAAAAACTAAGATCATGGCATCCAGCCCCATCACTTCATAACAAACAGATGGGGAAACAATGGAAACAGTGACAGACTTTATTTTCTTGGACTCCAAAATCACTGCAGATGTTGACTGCAGCCATGAAAGTAAAAGATGCTTGCTCCTTGGAAGAAAAGTTATGACCAACCTAGACAGCATATTAAAAAGCAGAAACATCACTTTGCCAACAAAGGTCCATGTAGTCAAAGCTATGGCTTTTCCAGTAGTCATGTATGGATGTGAGAGTTTGACCATAAAGAAGGCTGAAAGCTGAAGAATTGATGTTTTTGAACTGTAGTGTTGGAGAAGACTCTTGAGAGTCCCTTGGACTACAAGGAAATCAAACCAGTCAATCCTAAAGGAAATCAACCCTGAATATTCATTGGAGGGACTATGTTGAAGCTGAAGCTCCAATACTTTGGCCACCTGATGCAAAGAACTGACTCATTTGAAAAGACCCTGATGCTGGGAATGATTGAAGGCAGGAGGAGAGGGGACAAGAGGATGAGATGATTGGATGGCATCACCAACTCAATGGACATGAGTCTGAGCCAGCTCCAGGAGATGGTAAAGGGCAGGGAAGCCCGGTGTGCTGCAGTCCATAGGGTCGCAAAGAATCAGACACAACTGAGTGATTGAACAACACCACAAAAACCCAAATGCCTATTCTACCTTATTCCTACAAATATCCCCACCTCTCACTGGGAAGCCATAGGAAAAAGGACAATAAAGGACAGATTTCCATGGAGATTTTTATCAAGGGCCACCATCTGGTGCCTTGACTATTTCCCTACCCAGAATCTGCTTGGGGTCCAGGAACAAAAATTCAGACATTTAAAACTCAAGTAGGAGATTATCTTAAAAAGACATTTAAATCCAGTTTTGTGAACTAGGTTGAGAAGTTCAAAGTTAGATACCACTTCGTGAACCTCCCCTGACTTCAGCCTCTTGTCTTAGACCCAGGAACCCACGATGGCATCTGTGTAGATGGCAGTGGGCTTTTGTCAATTGCAGAAACAGCAGCAGGAGCAAAGTGCAGACCCACCACTGTTAAACCCTTCTCTTTGAAATCTCTTCCTCATATCTCCCTACCACTGCTCATTCCCTGAACACTTATTGTACTTGCACTAGATTGCAGCCGTGGCCGAGAATTTCGTCCTCAACCACATGGAGAATACAACTCTGACCGAAAACAGAAATGCTCTCTGCCCTCATGGCATTTAAATCCTGAAGGGGAGCAACAGAAAATAAACATCAAAAGCACCAAACTAGACCACCACAGAGATTCTATAAAGTAAACAAAACCAGGGCTTTGTTTTATCTGGTTGTTTTGTTTTGCTAGTGGAGCTGCCCAGGTGGCGCTGGAGGTAAAGAACCTGCCTGCCACTGCAGAAGAACTAAGAGATACTGGTTCCTCCCTGGGGTGGGAAGATCTCCTGGAGGAGGAAATGGCAACCCACTCCAGTATTCTTGCCTGGAAAACCCCAGGGACAGACGAGCCTGGCTGGCTACAGTCCATGAGGTCACAAAGACTCGGACATGACCAAAGTGACTTAGCACACAAACAAAACTGAGTAAAAAAAAAAAAAATTAGAGGTGAAGGGATGGGGCTTCTTTAGATTGGATGGTTATGGAAACTCTCCTCAGCGGGTGACATTTTAGCTGAAACCTAAATGATGAGAAAGAGCCAACATGTAGGGACCTGGAAGAGGAGGTTTGTGGGAAGAGGAAACAAAGGGATGATTGCAAAGAGACTGATAAGCAAAGAGGCTGGGTGGCTGAAGCACGCTGGAGACTGGAGGGAGGCGCGAGGAAGTGGCTGAGGACAGAAAGCTGAGCTCAAGAGAGGGCATACAGAGCCCCAGGGACTACTCCATGACTACCGACATCTTTCCATTACTGTGCATATAACAATATACTGTTCGAGTTAATCTACTCCTCTCTCTCTGTGAGTAGATGGTGAGTTCCTTAAGTACACTGTATCTTATTCATAATAATAATTATACCTCCCATTTATTGAGGTACAGCAGGCACTCAGCTAGCTACTTGGCATACATTATCTGCAATCTTCACAACAACCCTGCCAGGTAAGTATTATTAGCATAATTTTAACAGATGAAAAAAAGCAGCTAAGTGATTTGCCCAAGGCCAAACAGATAGCATGGGATTTAAATCTATAGCTCAGGCTCGAAAATCCAGCCATTTTTTTCCCCCATCCCATGTTGTCTTCACCTCATTGTGCTTAATCATCGTCATAGTCCCAGCTCCTAGCGTGCTGCCTGGCACGCCAAGCAGTCTCAGATGCTCAACAGACCTGTGGAGCGTTGAATTGAAGTGCACCAAGTATAAGCCCACACAAGAGGAGGCTGAATTGATGAGGCCACAGGTCTGGGGAAACCAGACCACACGAGGCGGTGAAGGCAGGCTTCCATCTCGGATGAACATGAAACATGGTGGAAACTGGCAGAGAGGACACTGTACTTGATGAAACTAAATGAAAGCGATGGGGTTTCCGGAGCGCTAACGTATGACACCCTGAGACAGCAGCAGTATCGTGTTCTGCAAAAATTAATGGGATTTTAAAGACAGAGGCTGCTCAGTGTGCTTGCAAAATGGAGATACAGAAGAATGCGCCCCGATGATGAGGGGAAAAGAGCGGTGAGAGCGGAGGATGGCACGGTCGTAATTGCCTGTAATTTCCACCCCCCCTCCTGACTTCAATTAGGACACTTGTGAGACACACACATTTGTTAGAGTGACAGAGCTAATTGAAGCAAACCACATGTCTCATCAACAACCAAATCAGGAATAATAATCAAAGCAGCAGAAGCAAAATCAGAAGCCACGGAGCTGTCAAAAGCAGGAGGAACTCAAATACAAGGAGGCATGTAATTTAGAAAAAGTGAGAGGGCCCTATGGAAGCATTAAAAAATGGGACAGGAGATAAAACAGAGAGCTAGACTCAAGCGGAAACAATCACTCCCACAGTCTGGGCACCGCTAAACCTGGTCAGAATTCATCTGATCTGGGGATGGCTGGGTCCCGCCACCTCGCTGCCTGGAATGGTCCAGTTCAGGAATCATCACTCCTCATTGCCCCAAGCTCTTCATGACTTCACATCACTCCCCTGTCCCCAACTGTGGACAGTTCTGCCCTAGGTAGACATGGAAAGTGATAGGCCCTTATCATCTTTGATTTTTAATATTGCTTACTTTTGGAAGTCACTATTAAGTTACCCCTTGATCCTCTGTTTGCAAAACAACAGTAAAAGCTGAACAAGCAGGTTGAATTGGGGAAGAACTCTCCCTACTTACACTTTTTTCATAACGGATTGGACATCTTTTGTTGGCCTCCTCAGTATCCATTCTCCCTTCTCTCAATAGCCCTACTCCCCTCTCAGCCAAAGCAACCAAGGCAGGGCTCTGTCTCAGGCCCAACCCAATGCACGAGAGGATGCTTGGTGTCTCTGAGGTAGGGGGATGTGACCCAGACTGGTCAATTAGGACCTCAACAAGTTCCCAGGCCAGTTTGGACAACAATGCTCCATCTTTTTCTGATCTGAATCTTGGAACTGTTTAAACAACTTGCAGGGGAGGAAAATTCTCCTGTACCCTTCTGGGTTCTCTGGGTGTGTCTGTGAAACAAACTGACAACAGACAGATTAACAGGAGAAAAGGCTCGTGAATGCATTTGATGTTAAAAGTTTTATGTGGCACAAGGGACTTCACGGAAATAAGAGAAAAATCCCCAAAGAAAGAACTAAGCTTGGAGGCTTTTATACCATTTCGACAAAAGAGGATACATTTAAAGAGAAGTGACAGGACAAAGGAAAGGGACTCGGAGGTTCGAGGAGCAGCAAATTGTAGGAAAGCAAATAATAGACAAGGGCTAGTAGTAAGGTTTGCTTGTACAGGCTGAAATTAGGATCTAAGATTTCCTTTGAAAGCACACGCTCTCAACAGCCTTTGCAATGGCAATAAAAGAAGAGAACAGGTCACAATCTCAATTCTAAACTTCTTACATTTATCAGTGAATAAGTAGAGAAAAATGTCCTGCCTGTTTTCTTCAGTTTTCTTGGAATACCTCTGATAAATCCCTTTAGGCTTTTTCATCGTCCCTCTTTCTTCACATACACTATCACAGATCTGTAGATATTTTTCTTAAGCACAATTCCACAACAGAAGCGCACGGCAGAAACTGAATTGCTTGTCATGATTCGGGTTCTCAAACACCCAAACAGGTGTGTACAAGCAGAGGTCACAGTCCCACAGAGACAGCCATAGAATTTTAGAGGCTGCTCAATAGGAGAGAAATCGACCATTACAGTGTATAAAAGTAATTTGAAACTAACCATGCGAAGTCATAACAGAGTGCCATTTTCTGGGTCAAGTACCATGTGGGTACATGCCAAGTCGCTTCAGTTGTGCCCGACTTTTTGCAACCTATGGGCAGTATCCCGCCAGGCTCCCCTATCCACGGGATCTCTAGGCAGGCATACTGAGTGAGCTGCTGTCCCCTGTGCCAGGGGATCTTTGCAACCCAGGGATTGAATCCACATCTCTCATGTCTCCTGCATTGGCAGGTGGGTTCTTTACCACTAGTGCCACCTGGGAAGCCTGGGTTAGGTACCACTGCTGCTGCTGCTGCTAAGTTGCTTCAGTCGTGTCCAACTCTGTGCGACCCCATAGATGGCAGCCCACCAGGCTCTCCCCTCCCTGGGATTCTCCAGGCAAGAACACTGGAGGAGGCACCACAATCAGTGCTAAATAGTCACTCTAATTCTGTTGCTAGAGTCAAAAGTTTCCAGGGAATCCCTAAGCTTTCCTTTACTGATTTATGGTAACCATCTATAAATCTGAACTTCTACTTTATTTCAAATTTACATCACTATCTGCAGTGAGGTGGGCTTTACCCAGGTCACTGCCTATAGAGGTACTGATGATATGTCTTTTTTGATTAATTAACTTGCTTTTGGCTGCACTGTGTCTTTGTTGCGCTGCGGGCTTCTCTAGCAGCAACGGTGCGGGCTCTCCGGTTGTGGCAGATGGGCTCAGTTGCCCCGTGGTGTGTGGGATCTTACTTCCCACCCAGGGGTCACACCCATGTCCTCTGCACGGGAAGGCGGATTCTTTGCCACTGGACCACCAGGGAAGTCCCAGCACTTCTTAAGCAGTACCAGTCTTACCTGATGGGGCAGGTGCAACACCAGAAAGGAAATGGAAACACAAAAGCCCTTAATCAAATGGAGGGAAAACTCTACATAAACAAAAGTCCCTCTCTCTTTCTTAACATTGATGAGTTCCCAAACTGGTAGCCAGCCCTACAACTTAAGATCAAAAAAGATTGTCACAACATTCTAGTGAAAAAGAAACTGTCCTTTTTAAAAGGAAATGCCAGATCTGAATATGACCTATTCATTCTATGAATATGAATAAATATAAATATATATAAAATAGAGAGATTCCATAATATGCAAAAAAGGGAATATGCACTCAAAGGCAGAGCAAAATATGCCTTTGAAAAATATTTATGATAGGAAGTATAAATAAAACTTAGCCTTTATTTTATGTTTGCAATAAAATATGTATACTCTATGAAACAAAAGATAAAAGATTAATACCCTCAAAAGAGATGAAACGGGAACTGAATGAGAGGCAGGAAGGAATAAAAATTAGAATAAGGTGATATAAAATAGATATTGACAAAATGATAATTCTACTAGAATTTTAAAATCTATTAGAAATAGTAAATAGAAGCTAAAGAAAATAAGTAAAATAGATGACAAATTTGCTTGCCCAAATGCAAAAAGAAGAAAGTAAAAAGGATAACAAAGATGACGATAGCTCTGGGCAGAGAATAAAAGATACAACAAAAAATTCACTGGAAAAAGAAGAAACAAATTTTACTGAAAGAAAGTTCAAAGATATGGTGGGAGAAAACTTTCCTGAGATGAAAGATCTGCAAATTCACCAGATATCAGATAACACTTCTTAAAGGAGACCAAAATCTAAATATATCCAACAATCTTAAATTTCAAACATAAAGAAAATAAACTCAACAGCATTCAGCAGAGGAGTGAAATGTAGACCACTAAGCAACCGAAATCAAAGTAGCTTCAGACTTTCCCTTCACAAAATAAGGTGACATAAACAAAAACAAGCTGGCCATGAAGTTAAGAAAGTTTAAGCTTCAAGACCCAACACTTACATGGTGACTTTCTGAATAAGTCTTAACTTTCATAACTAGCTTTATGTTCCTGGTTTTATATTCTTTTTCTCAAAGAGGTTCCCTCAAACTGTGTATGCTTCAGACGCCACAAAATCTAGATCTGCCCCGGTCAAAAGAAAATAGGAAAACATCTATTAGGCTTTGTTGAAAATAGATTGTGATCCAAGAATTAAAACCATAAATGTTATGATTCTAGTATGAAAAGCAAGGTGTAATGGAAAGGCGGAAAGGAGTGAAGATGTCTTAAAATTTGCAGTGCCTCAAAAGATTAAGTATTTTTCATCTTTAATTGGGACTCCCTGGTGACTCAGACAGTAAAGGATACGCCTGCAATGGGGGAGACCTGGGTTCAATCCCTGGGTTGGGAAGATCCCCTGGAGGAGGGCATGGCAACCCCTTGCAGTATTCTTGCCTGGAGAATCCCATGGACAGAGGAGCCTTGCAGGCTACAGTACATGAGGTTGCAAAGAGTCAGACATGACTGAGTGACTAACACTCTAACTTTTAATCTTTTAATTAAGATTAATCACTCATATTTCAGAAGATTTACCAATTTAAGAGATTCATCAAAATAAAGATTTCAAGAATTGTTTAACTGTCACTGAAAAAAAAAAAAAAGGCAGACAGTAGGATTGATGATGATTGGCATCGAAACCATTAATGTACGAAATTAAATCTAAATAACTGCTATCAATGTGTCTACAAACTATAAGATGAATGTCATAAGTACTGAAAAGAATACATAATCAATATTCTTACATAATTCTAAGAAAGTAGAAAGTTTTGACACAGGTTAAGAGCAAAGCTTTCAGATTCAGCACAGAGTCTATGGTGGCCTTAAAGTGAATCCCAGCCATTGTTCATTCCCAGTTTTAACCTAACCATAGTCCAGCTTTCTTTAGAGAAACACAGGCTAAGAGATCATCAGGATGATTGATCACAAAAAGAGGATGTGAAGCCTGGGGTTCATCTGATGAGTTAACGGAAGACAGCACACATAATTTCCCTCGTGATTCCAAGGGAATCCTGCAAACCTGTGGAGCAAGTTTCTGGACTCCACGTTCCTTGACAGAGCTTGAGCGGAAGAAATCCATAGCATCCAAAGAAGAAAAGGGGCTCCAACCCCTATGGGCGGCCTTGGGGAAATCTGCAGGTTTCTTTGTTCCATGAAGAGCTGTAAAGCACTATACAGGTGGACTGGGTTCCTTCTTGACGTGAGGACTTGCAGTGGCTACAGCCAATGAAATCAGAGAGCAGAGAAGCTTTCTCCTGCTGTTCAAGAGAGGACCAGTTGCTCACTGCTTGCTACACCCGCAATCACAGGGAAGGAACAAGTATGTGTGTATTAGTCCCTCAGTCATATCCAACTCTTTGCAACCCCAGGGACTGGAGCGCTCCAGGCTCCTCTGTCCATGCAATTCTCCAGGCAAGAACACTGAAGTGGATTGCCATTCCCTTCTCCAGAGGAATTTCCCAATCCAGAGATTGCATCCTGGTCTCCTGCATCGCAGGCAGATTCTTTACCATTTTAGTTACAAGTGCTGCCACGCAAACCAACACCCCTGAGCTTACCACTCTCGAAGTCCTCCTTAGAAAGCTAAGACTAATCTCGTCTGATCGCAAAGCTAAGCAGGGTTGGGCCCGGCCAGTACTTGGATGGAGAAAACTAAGATTAGGACTTTCCTGGAGGTCCAGTGATTACAACTCCTCACTTCCACTGCAGAGGGTGAAAGTTCAGTCCCTGGTTGGGGAGTTAAGATCCTGAATGCCACATAGCATGGCCAAAAATTAAAACAATAAATGTCTTTTAAAAAAAGAAAAAGAAAGCTAAAATAAGTAGAGCACAGGCAAAGGAAATGAACAATGCACCCAAGGAAGTCTAGCAATCCCAACACTGAAGAAAACAAATTTCTAATGACACACCTTCAAGGGACACTGGACTCCTGGAGCACAAAGTAGCTTTCATATTTATAAGGAGAAAATGTTGATCTAAGGAAAGGATTATCATTATTGCAAGCTAAATTAGTAACTTGGAACATCAATCAATAAATATCTCACAACGTAGAAGAAATATACTTAGAGGTAGATATGACACACGAAGGATAAAAAGATGACCAAGTTATGGGAATTTCAGAAACCCAAAAAGGAAAAGCTAGAAGATAGGCAAAAAAGAAAAAGCAAAGAAGTGTTCCTGGGGGGAACACTTGATCCTGCAGATTAAAGGGCTAAGTTCCAGAGTGATGAGGAAGGGAAAGAGGGAAAAAAAGAGATGGAGGAAAGGGAGAGGGAAATGCAGTGAGAGAGAAAGAGGAGGAGAAAGAGGAGCCCTGACAAAAGGCAAGTATAAACTGTTATCAGCTGAATTTTGTTACCCCAAAATTCATATGGTGAAATTACAACCCCCAATACCTAAAATGTGACTATACTTAAAGAGGCAATTGAGTTAAATGGCATTATTAGGTTAGGCCCTAATCCACTACGGCTGGTTGCCTTAAAAGAAGATTAGGACACAGACATACGCCGACAGAAGATCAGGGGAAAGACAGTGATCTACAAGCCAAGGAAAGAGGCCTTGGAATCCCCTCTGTCAACATACTGACGTCGAACTTCTTCCAGTCCATGAGAAAGTAAACTTCTAATAAGTAAGCAACCAGTCTGCGATACTTTGTTATGGCAGTCCTAGCAAATTAATACAAAAACTAGCATCAAATTTTTCAGTATTTGATTTGAAGCACTGTTTACAGGAGCCAAGATATGGAACCAATTTAAAAGTCCATTGCCAGATACATGGATAAAGTAGATGTGAAATACATGCAATATATATTACTCAGTCATAAAAAAAAATGAAATAATGCCTTTTGTAGCAACATGGATGGACCTAGAGATTGTCATACTAAGAGAAGGAACTCAAAGAAAGACAGATATCATCTGATATCACTTATACGCAGAATCTAAAATTTTTTAAAAGATACAAATGAACCTATGTACAAAAGCAAAGAAATTTACAGACATAGGAAACAAACATGGTTACCAAAAGGGAGAGTGAGGGGAGAGCTAAATCAGAAGGATAACCAACAAGGACCTATTGTATAGCACAGGAAACAATATTCAATACTTTGTAGTAACCTATAAAGGAAAAGAATCTAAAAAAACCAATACCTACATGTATGTATAACTGAATCACTATCTTGTATACCTGAAACAAACATAACATTGTAAATCAAGTGTACTTCAATTTAAAAAAATCTTTTACTGTAATTTTTAGATGCTAGAAAACAGGAGGATGATATTTATCTGGATAATGAGAGAAAAGGATTACAACAAAATAATCTTATACTCAGAGGAAAGAAGTCTGTTTACAGAACATAAAGGATTCAGAGAGCATATCACCTACAGAACCCAACTGAGGAAAATACTTAGGAAAGGACTCTAATCAAATAAGTGAACAGAACAGATGGCAAGATAAGGACAATGACAAGGAGAGAAAACAGCAGGAGGCAATAAACTTTGAATGGATAATGACAGAGTAATTAGGAATTTGCAATATTAAGAATTCTTAATCCAGAAGAGTCACATAACAAAGCTGAAACTAACAAAACTGTGAAGCTAATAGAGGTAAAATACCTCAGCAAAACCTATGACCTGTGAGACAGCAGGGAATCGGAAGCAACATTTTAAAAAGCTTTTTATATTGTGCTCACTCAGTCATGTCTGAACTCTTTGTGACTCTCTGGACTGCAGCCCACCAGGCTTCTCCATCAGTGGGGTTATCCTGGTGAGAATACGAGATTTGGGCTGCCATTTCCTCCTCCAGGAGATCTTCCTGACACAGGGATCAAACCTGCATCTCTCAAGTTTCTTGCACTGCAGCAGATTCTTTACCACTGAGCCACCAGAGAAACCCATTTTATGTTGGAGTATAGCCAACTAACAATGCTGTAATAGCTTCAGGTGAACAGCAACTGTACTTAGCCATATATATACATGTATCCATTCTCTCCCAAGCTCCCCTCCCATCCAGGCTGGCACAGAACACTGAGCAGGGTTTCCTGGGTTACAGAGTAGGACCTTGTTGGTTACCCATTTTAAATACATCGGTGTGTGCATGTCCATCCCAAACTCCCTAACTATCCCTTCCCCACACCCTTCCCCCTGGAAACCACAAACTCATTCTCTAAGTCTGTGACTGTATTTCTGTTTTGTAAATTAGTTCATTTGTATCATTCTTCATAGATTTTGCATAAAAGGGATGCCATAGGATATTTCTCCTTCTCCGCCTGACTTCATCAGTATGACAATCTCCAGGTCTATCCATGTTGCTGCAAATGGCGTTATTTCATTCTTTTTAATGGCTGAGTAATATTCCATTGTATTTTGTACCACATTGTATCCATTCAGAAGCAGCATTCTTATAGCACATTAATAAGAATGGCATAGACACTGCTCCAGACACTGCAATAATTAAATCATCACAACAACCCTATGAATAAAGTCATACTATTATCACCTTTTTACAGATGAGGAAAGTGAGGCAAAGGGAACAGCTTACCAATGATTACAAACCTAGTGAGTCACTCCAGAGTCTGCTTTTACCTACAGCACTAGGCTGCCAAAAAAAAAAAAGAATTAAAGGCATTCTAGTGGCTGCCTATATAAAAAGGGCATGGGGAGGACAAAGTTATCTAAAATGTTTAGTTGACTGTGCACATTTGATTGTATACATGTAATTTACTGAACAAACAGGGGCAGCCTTAGATTAAAGAGGCACAATTATGAATCATGCCAAGAAAATAGAAATAAACCAGGAGTTGCATAAGCAAATCAGGACATATAATCATCCTGTATCTTTAGGTTTTGACATAATGATCAGAAGCAATAAATAACCTTGATTGAGAGATCCAGTTAATTTCTCTGTTTATTAGAGAAATAGATATTCAACTATGCATGTCAGAAATAACAGGACTGCAAAGACTTCAGATGAGAAAAGTACCAAGAAACTACTAACCTAAAATGGAAAGAAAAGTCAAACATATGAGTATCCTATGATATAGCATTTCCACTGTTGGTATTTTCTTTCTATATATACCCAACAAAGAAATGGACACCTATGTCTACAAAAAGACTTGAACATAAATGTTCATAGCAGATTTATTTACAATAGCTGAAAACTTTATATCAAATGCCCTACAACAGAAGAACTGACAAGTTGTAGTTTAGCCACATATAGAATACTACTCAGCAAAGGGAAGCAATGATTTACTCAGACATACAATGTGGATGAACTTTCTGAGAGAAGGAAGCCGGACAGCACATTCTAATTATGCCTACACTGCGATCCAAAAGTCAACAAGCAATAAATGCTGGAGAGGGTGTGGAGAAAAGGGAACCCTCTTACACTGTTGGTGGGAATGCAAACTAGTACAGCCACTATGGAGAACAGTGTGGAGATTCCTTAAAAAACTGGAAATAGAACTGCCTTATGACCCAGCAATCCCACTGCTGGGCATACACACTGAGNTCCAAAAGTCTACAAGCAATAAATGCTGGAGAGGGTGTGGAGAAAAAGGAACCCTCTTACACTGTTGGTGGGAATGCAAACTAGTACAGCCACTATGGAGAACAGTGTGGAGATTCCTTAAAAAACTGGAAATAGAACTGCCTTATGACCCAGCAATCCCACTGCTGGGCATACACACTGAGGAAACCAGAATTGAAAGAGACACGTATACCCCAATGTTCATCGCAGCACAGTTTATAATAGCCAGGACATGGAAGCAACCTAGATGTCCATCAGCAGATGAATGGATAAGAAAGGAGTGGTATGTATACACAATGGAGAATTACTCAGCCATTAAAAAGAATACATTTGAATCAGTTCTAATGAGGTGGATGAAACTGGAACCTATTATACAGAGTGAAGCAAGCCAGAAAGAAAAACAGCAATACAGTATACTAACACATATATATGGAATTTAGAAAGATGGTAACGATAACCCTGTATGCGAGACAGCAAAAGAGACACAGATGTATAGAACAGTCTTTTGGACTCTGTGGGAGAGGGAGAGGGTGGGATGATTTGGGAGAATGGCATTGAAACATGTATAATATCATGTAAGAAATGAATTGCCAGTCTAGGTTCGATGCAGGGTACAGGATGCTTGGGGCTGGTGCACTGGGATGACCCAGAGAGATGGTAAGGGGAGGGAGATGGGAGGGGGGTTCAGGGTTGGGAACACGTGTACACCCGTGGTGGATTCATGTTGATATATGGCAAAACCAATACAGTATTGTAAAGTAATTAGCTTCCAATTAAAAAAAATAAATTTAAATTAAAAAAAAGAAAGTTAAGACCACAGGTCTACATGATTCTATTGAAATGGATAGGTGCAGGTCAAGTAACTGGAAAGACAGAAGAATTGCCAATTAACGTATTCTTCACTTAATTGTTTTGTAACAGTGAAATGGTTTTAGATTGCTTTATGCATTGTTTAGAGCCTTTCTCCCTTCAAAGAGATGACCTATACTGTCAATGACAATAAATTGTTAACATTGATATATTTGGAATAGTTATATAGCTTCCTTTACTAAAGAGCACTAGTGAATTCTGTAGAGAAGCACAACATTTTCCTATACCTTCTTAGGTTTCCTGGCTAGGTCTTAAAATTAAATTGATAAAGACAGATTAATAGGAGAAAAAGATACAGAAAAAGATACTTATTAATTTTTTACATGTGTATGGGTGCCTTCAAAAGAGCATGAAATTACAAAGACGTGAACAGAGCAGGAAACTTATAATTTATAAACAAACAAACAAACAAACAAAAATACATTGTGAAGAACTTACAGAACTCTGAGCTATGGGGTTAAATGCAAAGAAGTAACTAGAAAGATATGGACTGATTTAACAAGGTTTGTACTGATTTCTCGACCCCCAAATTTCCCATCTCTGGTGATAAAAACGAATTCCTTCCCTCTGGTATATTGAGGATGTCCTTCATATGGATGAAGGAAAAGAGCAAGGTGAAGGGAGGTCAGAGTGACCTTCTTAATTCTACCATTTTCTCAAATTCCTTTAGTTTAAGATTTGCAATATGGCAAGGTGCCATATTTTGGGGTACAGTGTCCTGAGCTCCATCACACATACAAATGCAAAACTGCGTATTTAAAGAAATAAGCATCATATATATATAGAATATGGGCCATTGTATACATACATATATTATAAGGATCTGTTTTATAGGTTTTATAGATTTTATAATGTCTCCTGCTAAAATAAAACATTGAGAATAAGTGTGTAAGAGGGAAAGGTAGAAAGTGACCTCAGAAAACTATTATTTGGAGCTCTTGTGTCCGATTTGAAATCTCCTATTGTTCACTGTTGAACATGTGAAATGTGGCAGGTCTGAACTAAGATGGAGTCTAACTTTAAAAAAAAAAAACACACACCAGAATTCAAAGATATGATAAGAAAATTAAATATCTCATTAATATTTATGAAAGTTGATTACATGTTGAGATATTTTAGATGCTTTTTAATTTGGTTAAATAAGATATTAAAATTAATTTCACCTCTTTGGCTTTCTTTTTAATGTAGCTATCTGTGGCTCAGTTGGTAAAGAATCTGCCTGCAACGCAGGAGACCTGGGCTCGATCCCTGGGTTGGGAAGATCCGCTGGAGGAAAGAAAGGCTACCCACTCCAGTATACTGGCCCAGAGAATTCCACGGACTGTAGAGTCCATGGTGTCACAAAGAGTTGGACACGACTGAGCAACTTTCACTTCACATCGCCTGAAAACTTTAAATTGCATATATGGCTTGCATAATATTTCCATTGGGCAACTCTGATTTATTCAGAAGTTATTAGACTCCTATATATATTTAAAATGCATAGCCAATGAATGGATTGGATATAGATGGATAATATATTGAAAGTATAGAGTCAGGCATGACTACAGCTTTTTTGTCTGAGCACCCTGGAGGCTGAGTTCACATTTTAAAAATCAAGATGGGAAAAGTAAAAAGAGCAGGTTTGAAGAGAAAGATAATAAACTGTTGGTTATATGAAGCACAAAACATCATGAATAGAAAATCTGAAAAGACAAAACGGTACATTATGCTTACTTCTAATTCCTTTCAAAGCTGCCAGTTAGAGAAAGGCAAGTTAATGTTCTTAATTTTCACCAGTCTGGGTACAAATGAGACCATAATAACACATTATTTTTCTTGGCCCCTACTCTTATGACTGAGAAATGTCTCAGCCCTCGAAGTTGCAGCCAATTATTTTTGGCCGCTCATGCTTCTCTGTAAAGATGGTATGTTACTCCAATCAAGTAACCATGCTATCTGACTGTTTTGAGCCAGACACTCAAAGTCCAGGGCGTCAGAAGACAATGGTTCAGCAGTGAGACAATAATGAAATAACAGTGCAGCATTATAAAATGTGTCTGAGTCTCACATTGGCTCTTATAAAACTGTTTGGTAAGATATGGTCCCAATCCACTCTTTCCTGGAGCTTAAAATAAGTGTATTAGGATAGACAGGCAACAAATCTATTATTTGTTGATATGAAACAATCTATCATATAGACCAAACAAACATATCTATCACTCTTCCTGATATTTACTTTACTCAGGTCCGCAAGTATCCCTGAACAGAATGCTGTTTTTCAATCCTACCCCACCCCCAAGTATATGAACACAGTAAGTACACATCACTTGGGTGGCTGACCACTAGCACAGCAAACAGCGAGGCTTAGCTGCTAATATAAAGTTCAACAAAAACACTTTGCTATAATTTGATGAAAGAATTTTTTCCTAGTTCCTTATCCTCAGCTATAGGACATTTTGGCTTCAACGGAGGTCTTCCCTCCTTTATTGTTCTGTGCTCCAACTGCACAGAAGATAATGATACATCATGAAAAAATGAATTTGTAGAGGCTGAGAATTTGGGAAGCTATTTTGAATGCCTCAGACAACAAATCAAATAAACAATTACACTCTTTTGAGAAATGAAGTATTTCCTGCCCTGTCAGTAAACAAGGAAGTCACAGACATCACCGATTCCAGCCCTCCAGGACACTCAGAAAGGAGAATACCTGCAAGATCATACTGTGGCCACTCCCTGTGGTGAGGCTTCAGGAACTCAGGATGTGAAAATACAGGATACTGGCCCCAGACAGCCGAGATCAAATGAAAGGACTGGTTTCAGTGAGCCCAGACTCCTGTCTTTCCATACATAGAAAAATGCTAACTTCTTTAACTTGGAACATCTGGTTTCCTTTAATTAACAGCAGTCTCTTGATGTTCAGGCTACCTGCCCTTTGTTGTAAAACTTCTATATTTGCATCCTCAGAGGAGTTCTTTCAGGATTATTTGAGAAGCTGCCTCCTAGGCTTAACTCTTAAAAGTTCCTACCAAATAAAATGTAACTCTCCACTTTCAGGTTGTGGCTATTTTTAAGTTATACTTTCCATAAAAAGATAACTTTCTATTTGAGTTTTTATATTATTTAAATTTCTATTTGTGAACAAGAGCTAAAGATACTTGTGACTCTTAAGAATGGTTTACATTACAATATTTTGGCATCTAAAATATGAGCTGTGTATCAATTTATGTGAGCCAGATTTTAAATATAGCAAAATGTGTTATAATTGAAGCTCTGATTTCTCTTCCTTGTCAACTCTGATTTAGCAGTAGAGGCCTTGCCAACTTTGGGTTTAGCATGGAAATTAACTTACCTTTAAGCTATTTTCTAGTGAAAGGAATGAAAATGCAAATAGTAAGCTAAATATTTAGTTCATCAGGAGCAATACTGTTTGAAATGCCTACTCCTTAGTTTCCATGGTATTTTTGGGCTTATATAAAATGTCATTTAAGGAAAATTGGCAAAAACAGTTTATTTTTTTCAGTTCACTAAATCACGTTAATCTCATAACAAACCCCCTTGATTTCTAAGGCCATTATTTTTTCATTACAAATATCTGAGCAGGTGTTAAAGGTAATGTTCAATTTTCTTATTTAAGTTTCCTCCTAGATCACAAATTCACAATAAAAAGACTTTAGAATCATCACTTGTCTTTATTCTTAGTACCTTAAACTTTTACTGTGTAACAAAATCAACAATATACTAAACAAATTAAAGTGTTTTTAACTAGTATATTGTTAGTTTTGTTACACAGGAGAACTTAAAGTTACCTAAAGATGAAGATAGTTTATCTATGAACTATTATCTTTTCATGCATAAAATTCTCATGCATTGGGGTGGTCTCTATTCTCTTCTAATAAACTACCTTTTTTCTAATTGCTTACTAACATCATAGTAACTTTAAACTACCTATGTAATACAATATAATATAAATTTTTCATGCCTGTTATACCTTCAAATTTGCTACCCACTATAATAAGCACCACAATGGGGTAAAATATTTTTTTTCTGGCCAAATGGATTCAGGGACTAAAGAATAAATTCTGTTGTTACAAACTCCTAAACAATAACAACAAAAACACATTTAAAAGCATGGTTATTCTTACAAGTAAAAAGAAAAGGAAAGAAAAGTGGAATCTCTATGGAACAGATACAAAGAGGGCATGAATTGCAAAGAATTTGCTTTACATACATACAGCAGTTGGAGGCACTTTGATAGAAACCTGACCTGAACATATTCCCTCATAGTTACGAGCTTTGCTTTCTATGCTTATAGGTGCAGAAGAAGCAAGCTATTGGGACAATTTAAAGCAGGGACTTATAAGATAATCTCCCACCTAAAATAGAGCACTCAAGGGGTTCCTTCCATCATGAAAGGGATATCAGAAAATACTGAGAAGTGCCAGTAAAATGACAAAAAGCTTGTCCTTTCTTTAGGCTCTGAGTAGGGGGAATATTATAGTTCTATTGATAATTCAAAGCTCTGGCCTCTGTTTGGGACTGGGAAGATGATATGGTGGTTATAAAATGTGAATTTACACTACCTCCATGGTAAGGAAATTCTTATACTGGGAAAAATAACAGAAAAATATCCCTGGATCAGTGATTCCATTGGGGAATGTGGCTCACCAGTGAAGAGAAAATCACTCTGGGGGCAGCATTCCTCCACAAAGGCTGCAAAATTGATTTTCATAGGAGTAGCTATGGGCCACACACATGAAAAAGTTAATATGAGTTTTGGTTAGTCCCAAGTGTAATAGACTTTTATGAATGTTTTTCAAAACCTGGGAGCATATTGAAAGCTGCAACTCATTTTATGAGGAAAATACAAAAGTGACCCTAAATCTAAGATGTTTTCCCCATTAAAAACATACACATGTTGTCCAAATTATTTTTAGTATTTTGTTTGCTGCTCTATCTTCTCTCCCCAACTATGGTGCATGCATTTCTAAAAACATCACTCCTTGTAATTGCTGAATAATATTCCATTATGTAAGTGTGATGACATTTTACTTATTCATTCATTCACTGAGGGACATTTAGGAGGTTCCCACTTTTTGGCTATTTTCAATAATACTTCAAAGGAAATTCACATACAAATGTTTGTTTCCACATAGAAATTTATATGCCGAGGACTGGAATTGTTAGGTCACGGGGTATTCTGTGGTGAGCATAATGAGGAAACTTCAAAGTGTTTTCCACAGCGTATCCACCATTTTATTTGGGGAAATATATACTCCCACCAGAAATACATGAAGTCACTGATTTTTATACATTCTTACCAATACTTGTTATATTACATTTTTTATTTTTGGTTTTAGCCATCTTAGTGAGTTTGAGGTGGTATTTCTTTGTGCTTTTGAATTATATTTACCTGAATACTATTTAACATCTTTCACATGTTTGTTGACCATCTGTATATTGTCTTTGGAGAAGTGTCTATTCAAGTCCTATTCCCATTTTAAAACTAGATTATTTATTGTTGTTGATAACTTGTAAGAATTCTTCATAAATTCTGGGTACTAGAAACATCAGACATATGATTTGCAAATGTTCCTTTCCCACTCTGCAAACTGTCTTTTCACTTTCTTTATAGTATTTTTTGACTTACAAAGTTTCTTTGATTTTAAAATTCAAGTTACCTATTTCTCCCCTAGATTTTATACTTCCGGTGTTATAGCTAGGAACTGATGTCATATACAGCATCATGAATATGTATTTTATATTTTCTAAGAATTTCACAGGTTTTTGTTATTTTTAATGTTAAGGCAAATAGAATTGTTTTCTTAATTTCCTTTTTAGATCATTAACTATGGGTTTATAAAAATCAAATAAATTTTACATATTCATTTTAAATCCTGAAATTTTGTTATAATTTGTAAGTGCTAATAGTTTATATGGATTCTTTAGGATTTCCTTTATATAAGATTATATCATATGAGAATACAGGTAGTTTTATTTACTTTTTTCAAACTTAGAAGCTTTTATTTTTCTTGTCTAATTGATCTGGCTAAAATGTCCAGGACAAGGTTAAAAGGAAGTGATCATCCTTCTCTTTCTCCTAATCTTAGGGGGAAAGCATCATGTCTTTCTCATTTGATGTTATCAAGCAGGCAATATTTCATAAATATTCTTCATTATGTTGAGGGAGTCTCTTTCTATTTCTAGGTTTCTGAGTATTTTCATCATGAAAGATGTATTTTGGCCAATTTATTTTTCTGCAGTGGAGATGGTCATGTAAGTCTTTTCATCTTCATTCTGTTAATGTGGCATATTATATCAATTAATTTCTGTATGTTGTACCAACACAGCTTTTCTGTAACAAATTCTACTTGGTCGTGGTTATTTTTGGTTATCTGCTAATTTATTGGTTAATACATCTAGTAAAGTGCTTTCTTATATGAATAGTTAGGCCAACCCTCAAAAAATGCAAATGAATAAGCAAATGCCATTTGGTTGTTTATTCAATGAAGATGATTTCCTTGAAGAGAAAAGGTTTTGGGCCTCAAAAGGAAACTACCTTATTATACATCTGCACTCCAGAGAAGGGCCTTACATTTTTATAAACTGAAAATTAGAAATGTTAAATTCAATTTGCCTAAACTTTCAACTCTGAAAGAAAGCAAAAATGTTAGTTACTCAGTCATGTCCGACTCTATGACCCCATGGACTGTAGCCCACCAGGCTCCTCTGCCCATGGAATTCTCCAGGCAAGAATACTGGAGTGGGTTGCCATTTCCTTCTCCAAAACTTTCAACTCTAATGGATAACATTTAGCATTTTATAAAACAAATATTTTAATAGTGCTCAGTTCAGTTCAGTCGCTCAGTCATATCCGACTCTTTGTGACCCATGAATTGCAGCACTCCAGGCCTCCCTGTCCATTACCAACTTCCGGAGTTCACTCAAACTCACATCCATCAAGTCGGTGATGCCATCCAGCCATCTCATCCTCTGTCGTCCCCTTCTCCTCCTGCCCCCAATCCCTCCCAGCATCAGAGTCTTTTCCAATGAGTGAGCTCTTTGCATGAGGTGGCCAAAATATTGGAGTTTCAGCTTTAACATCAGTCCTTCCAATGAACACCCAGGACTGGTCTCCTTTAGGATGGACTGGTTGGATCTCCTTGGAGTCCAAGGGGCTCTCAAGAGTCTTCTCCAACACCACAGTTCAAAAGCATCAATTCTTCGGTGCTCAGCTTTGTTCACAGTCCAACTGACATCCATACATGACCACTGGAAAAACCATAGCCTTGACTAGAAGCTACATTATTTATATATATATATATATATTTTACAACTGTAGCTGAAACTGTATAAACAATTTGGCAGACAAATACAAAACCCACATTAAATCTTCTTTCATGGGCTTGCATTTCTAAACCTGGAGGCTATATAGGGAGCTTCTGAATTAACAATGCATTAAAACTCTGCTCAATAAAATATAATTTCTACCTCAGAACAGATGTTTTTTAAATATGTACTCCATCATCAAAAGCTGTGTTATCACCATTGGTAAGATATTATGGGTCATTCATCAAATATATATCAGGTAGTGCTATCAGCGGGGAAGAGCTCTGATCTCAGCAGTGAAAGCCGTTAGGAAAGTGAATAAGTATCCTTATGATTTTTAGAAAATAATACTTAGCGCCACTTTCTACCATCATATAATTCTTTCAAAATTGCATTCTTGCTCAATAAATATATTAAATGAAGGGAATAACTGACTATTAATATATTTGGGGTGTTAAGGATTATTTTTCCATTTCATAAATAGACCAGAATAAGTTAGAGTTATACCACATCATTAGATATTAATATTCAAATGACTGAATATATCCTTGGCTTAAAAAAATAACCACTAAACCAAAGATACTAATTATACAAAATTACTTTTATTACAAATGTTCACTAACGCACTATTTGCTTTTTTTTTTCTTTTTTGGTGACTATTGTACTTCACATCCATTGAGCATAAAATGTAGCATCTAACATTGACCATGTATATTGATTTCAGGGAAATAGAAAATACAGGCAATTCTATTCCTAAACACTTCAAGCCAAACTATATTTGTCATTTATTTGACTATTCTGATATGCAACAATGCATTTCATGAACTGTTCCTATATTTTCACCAGAATAGAAATGGATAACTTTGTGGATTAAAACTCTGTATGTATTCCAACACATATTTTTTGACATTTCAAAATAGGCATTGCATTTTACTTTTAGAAAAAAATGATAAAAGGGCTTAAATGTATCATAACAACATTAAAATCCAAGATATGATGGTATAACACAATATGGAGAGAAAGATACAGGTAAAATGTAAGGGAAATAAAGGCTATATATGTATATTTTAAACCAAAGACATTAGAGAAATCCTGAAACAATGACAAGCCAGAAATGTATGGGAAGCATCTTTTCTCCAGAGTGTTGAATTCCTTGTAAAAACTGGAAGTAGTTCTCTTTCAGCTTGTAACTCAGTTTAAAAGTGAAGTAGTGTGAAGTGTGACTGTGACACTATAAGGTACATACTCCTGCCTTTTTTGTACTGAGAAAGGAATGGATATGATGACTCATTTCTCAAACTCTTCCTGGTACTTCTCACCTTGGTACCATTTGAAAATGTCAAAATATTTTAACCACACTGACTACTACAACTGAATGGAGAAAAAAAAATTATTTTTTCCATCAAACATCTTCATAGTACATGACAATGTCATATGGGTCCTGAACAGTTTTTCTGAAGGAGATCTCAATATATTTCTATAGCATTGAATGTGTCTCAAAAATAGAAAGGCATCTACCTGCTCTTTAGCAACTTTATTTTAATAAATACCAAAATGAGCAAGCAAGCCATCTGTGTTCTTCCTGCTGGTAATAAAAAAGGCATTGTTTGATGATGACATATTTCTCAGAGTGTACCAAGTACTTTATTTTATGATGGAATTTATACAGCTTCCTCTAAATGAAATAATGCAAGATGTTTATTATTTCAGCATCTGTTCCCATATTCTCGTAGCCACTTGAAGAGTGACTCATATTTCTTTGCAAAAAAATCACTTGATTGTTTCATCTTATGGTTACACAGATAGTTCTGTTTTCTTTTAGCACATCGTTCACTCTCAGTCTAACATACGCTGTAAAAGAGAAATACAGTCTTTATGAAGGAAGGGAAAGAGAAAACTATAGTAATAAAAAGTATTTATAAACAAGTTCTTAGCTATTTTACGTTCTTATATATTTATTAATATTCCACCTTTTTTGAAAGGCTCTGATGTGGCTGTCTTGCGTTATATTTTGATTGTTCTTAAAAACCCAGGAGACATAAAAAAAATGTTCACAGTTGTTTATATTATTGTTGTTATTGTTTTACTCTCAGAATCAATCACTCAATCTCAAATACTTTACTTACATTTGTGTACTACAGAAGTGGGTAGTGGCAAGTATCTAGTGTTTAATTCAGAATATCTCCTCTCTGATCTATCCCCAGGCTGAATTCTGACAACACACCTCTGTTAAACACAGTCTCTTATCATTTTTACTAAACATATTTGTATATACATATGTCTGTCAAAATTCAGGAAAGTCACTTCTATTTCCTTTAATCATATTGTGCACACTGAATCTAGAACTGTGGGAGAAAAAGATGATTTAATTAACTGCAATTAACAGGAGTAGGAAAGATGTTGACATGTAGTAGGCCACTTAAAAAAATCAAACCAAGACAAAACAATAAACACCTCATTTGAGAGTGTATGTAATTTGTAAGTTGGGACGATGGCAGGCCAACATGATACGCAGGTCTAACCATTCCGCTGCTATGGCCACATCAGTTCAGTCTCATTTTGGATATAATCTTGATTTATAAAGGGTTTCCAACCTGAGAAAAAGAAAAAACCTTAACAAACTGACGAATGTTACTCTATGCTATACTCTGCATAACCCCAAATATCCACTTTTCCGTTTGCATTTATGTAGACTTTTCATATCAATGGGAATTCCTAAGTACTTTATTCAGAAAATATTCTCAGGAAAGAATAGGACCTGGTGTTTGAATGGGAAAAAGAGAGGCAGCAAATTGGCATTTCCAATACAGTATTAGAAGACAGTTAACTTGGAGAAAATTGAGGTATAATGTTTGAATTTTGTTAAGATTCAGGTAATGATGAAGTTAGTTTCTGTTACTAATTAATTAATCTAGTGAGTTATACTCACACACACGTGAAGTATTATCAGCCACGACTATGTATTTTATTTAATCAGAAAGCATTACAAGTTTCTTATTGAATAAAACTTAAAAGCTAATTTCAACAGTTTAACATAAGGTACAGGATGACAAATCTGCCATCTTCAGAGCACCCCAGGGTGGGGCTGTATCAGAGAAAGACAAAATTTAAAGTCAGTTTTGAAGAAGTTCCCTAATTCTCTTTGACCGAGGGAATCATTTGCTATTTACAACTTGGAAATGGCAACCCACTCCAGTACTCTTGCCTGGAAAATCCCAGGGATGTAGGAGCCTGGTAGGCTACAATCCATGGGGTCGCACAGAGTCAGACATGACCGAAGCGACTTAGCAGCAGAAGCAGCAACAGTGGTCTCTAATGTGAGATCCCTTGCTGTAAGAGTGCTTCAATTAAGCAATTCCATTGCTTAAGAAGAATTCATTAAAATGAGATGACAGGAGTTTCCAGTGGACCTTACAGCTAGTCTTAAACATGAAACCAAAGGAAATATAGAGAGCTTTCGGGTGATAAAGCAAGTTCATACAAACTCACAGGCTATGTGCTTGTGTTATTATTTCATTTCATTTCAGTATGGGAATAAAAAGACTTTGGGCAAATACACAAGGTTATTGTATATGTTTTCTTGTCCCAGATTAGGTCTATACTCCCTTAACTAACCCATCCACCAAAACCAAGTTAAACTTAGACTTGAAAATCTATTATTTTACTTTCAAGACAAAATCTCCATGATTCCCAATCAAACTTATTAACTTTCCAAGCAAGATATTATCAAAATTACAATCTAAACTCTCAAGTAAAAAAAAGAAATCTTTCTGAACCAAATGAACCTACACTCTTTCAGCATTAATGGAGGATTAATTTGAGGAAATTCTGTCCCAGTTTCCTGAGAGCGTCTTTAGAGCTTCAACACACTTTGTGTGCCTCAATATTTATTAGGGAGAAAAAAGGCAAGAACATATAAAGAAAGAAATACACATCTTTGGCAATTTCTGTGTTTTATACGTGTGTGTGTGTGTGTGTGTGTGTTTATTTAACAATGTTGAGAGCAGAAGGAAAAATCTTTTACACATTTCAATACTGACCAATGCAAAAAGACTGTTATTAGTGACAAGTTAAAACTGAATAACACCTGTGATTATTTTAGCACTATGATACTGTCTACTGCTTATTTAAACTAATAATCTTAAGTAACAACAAAAGCTGCTATTTTAAGTTGCTCACTGTTTCTCACACTGGGAGGAAAAATGTTTAGACTCTCTAGCATTTTGAAAGTGCTGATTTCACTTCTCATTGAGATAATAATCTAATACCCTTGACTTAAATTCATTTCTTTCAATTGTCATGCCTTAAACTTTAATAATTGAGAAACTTTCCCAAAAACTCTATTAAAGATCTCTGGAGATTAAAAAAAAAAAAAAGCCCTAACCTACAGTAGTTCTATTATATCTACCAAGGGACAAGGAGAAACAGTCCATCATATTTCTAATTAAAACACTCCAATAGAAAGCCCCTTGCTTTATGAGGTATGAAGTCCATTCCTAAGACTGAGGTTGATGCTAATTGTGTTTACTGAAATAAATTATGATGTTCTAACAAATCTAACCAGGAGTGCATAGGTTAACTATCAAGATAATTATGTTCTATTAATGACTATTTTTCATGATCATTAATAGAAATTACTTTTTAATTCTTTCATAATATAACCATTCTGTACCTATTCTAGCAAATATCTCTTTACTATATTTTTGCCTCTTTATTTCTGATGGTTATTTAACAATGGAGTTGTAATAATCTATCACTAGAAAAGTTTTAAATCTTTCATTATATTTTATTAGAGTCAATAAGGTAAAACATAAACTTTTTCATGTCCAGTAAACATAAGCTTTTTTTATGTCCATTAATTATATTTTCTATATAAATGATGGCTGATAATGCTGTTTTATGGAATAGGTAAAGAATTTCTTAGACAAATTTCAAATTTATTAGCCATTTCCCAAACATAATGAACGAATAATGCATTTGTTGTTTAGTTGTTCAGTATTGTCCGACTCTCTGTGAACATATGGACTGTAGCCCACTCTGTCCATGGAAGTTCCCAGGCAAGAATACTGGAGTGGGTTGCCATTTCCTTCTCCAGAGCATCTTCCTGACTCAGGAATCAAACCTGTGTCTCCTGCGCTGGCAGGAGGATTCTTTACCATTGAGCCACCAGGGAAGCCCGAATAATATACTTAGTGCCACTTAATTTCAAAAAGGGTAATTTTCACCCAGTAAGTCTATTTCAGGGCTATCTGTTCTCTTTTGCTTATTATTGGTGTTGTTTGGCATTGCCTTAAACTGTCTTTTTATGAAGCTTTTATGACATTTTACCATCTGGTATCCTGTCTCCCTCATTGCTTTTTATTTTTCAAATAAATGTCTAGTTATTCTTGCAGGTTTGCTCCTGTGGATCAACTTTAGAACTATTTTGTTAAACTTTTTAAGAGCATTCATAAGGTATGTTTCAGGGGGTTGTGTATTATCCATATGTTAATTTGAGATAGATGGAAAGTTTCACAATATTCATTATTCACGTTCAAGAAAATGTTATTTTTAAACCACTTTATCAAGGTATGATTGACAAAGAAAAAGCTGTACATATGTTATGTGTGCCATAAACATTTTCATCACCTTCAAAAGTTTGGGCTTCCTTGGTAGCACAGCTGATAATCTGCCTGCAATGCAGGAGACCCTGTTTGATTCCTGGGTCAGGAAGATACCCTGGACAAGGGATAGGCTACCACTCCCAATATTTTTGGGCTTCCCTGGTGGCTCAGCTGGGAAAGAATACACCACCTGTAATGCAGGAAACCTGGGTTTGATTTCTGAGTTGGGAAGATCCCCCTGAGAAGGAACAACTACCCACTCCAGTATTCTGGCCTGGAGAACTCACAAAGAGTTGGACACGACTCAGCGACTTTCACATTCACAGGTTTGCTCCTGCCCTCCCTATTTGTTATTTCTGGGGTTTTCTTTTTGTAATAAGAACACAAGTATGACTGACTCTCTTGGCAAACTTTCAAGTACACAATAGAATATTGTTTACTACAGACACTATGCTGTACAGAAGAGCTCTGGGACTTATTCATATGGCAGAGATGAAACTTAGTACCCTTTGAGTAATGACTCCCTGCTATCTATTTCTTTATAATTCAATCTTGGTAGGCTGTCTATTTCTAGGAATTAATCTTTTTATTTTATGTTATTCAATATGTTGATGTATACTTGTTCATAATAGTTTCTAATGATCTTATAAATTTCTATAGCATCAGCTGTAATATATTTCTTTCATTTCTGGTCGTTTCATATTTGACTCTTCATTTTTACTTCCAGGTAGTCTAGCTAAGGGTTTGATGATTTTATTTCTGTATTAAACAAACAAACAAACAAAAACAACCAAATCTCACTTCTGTGGACTTTTTGCATTGCTTTCCTATTCTCTAATTTTTACTTTTATCTCTATTATTTCCTTCTGCTAACTTTGGACTTAGTTTTCTAGTCCTTTTCTAA
Source organism: Aepyceros melampus (assembly GCA_006408695.1). Classification (NCBI taxonomy): domain Eukaryota; kingdom Metazoa; phylum Chordata; class Mammalia; order Artiodactyla; family Bovidae; genus Aepyceros; species Aepyceros melampus. Next base: position 121,023 of record SJXQ01012276.1, read on the forward strand.
TTCTTTCAGGTGTAAAATTTGGTTACTAATATGAGATTTGTCATCACTTTAAATGTAGGCATTTATTGCTATAAAATTCCTTGTGAATACTTCTTTTTGCTGTATCCTTTGAGTTTTGATATGTGTTTTTTCATTGTAGTTTGTCAGGAGATATATTCTAATTTTTATTTGATTTCTTCTTTGATCCATTTTTTGTTCAAGAATCTGTATTTAATCGTTATGCTTTTGTGACATTACCCATTTTCCTTTTATTACTGATTTTTATCTTTATTACATTCTAATTATAAATGATACTTGGAATGATTTCCAACTTCTTAAATTTGTTAAGAACTGTTTTGTGAACTAGTCTGTGATCTATCTAGGAAGAAGTTCTATGTGTAATTAAGACAAGTATTTATTCTGCTGCTGTTGAATGGGATATTTTGGACTTGTCTGTTAGGTTCATCTGGTCTACAGTATTATTCAAATTTGCTGCTTCATTATTAATTTTCTTTCCAGACACACTGTGTCATTAAGATCAGGGCCCAAACCCTATCCTCAAATATTATAAGGAGCTATATGAAATATCAAATAACCAATTTGATGTGACAAAGATCACATCAAAAGAAATGAAATTTAATTTCATTAGGTTAAATTGATTCTTAAATCAGTATAATTATTAAATTATCACTCCCATTAGCATAATCACTCAGAAATTATTTTTCTATATTTATATAAGGGATAAATTGTGTAAATTATATTATTTTAAGGCAAGACATCAAAATTTGAATTTAAAACCTATGAAGCAGAATTATGTTCTTTGAGGCTCTTTTCTTTCATCTTTCTTTCACTTCCAAATCCATAAGGACATTCTATATCAGTTTAACGTCTTCCTAAGGAATAATGTGGTCCATTAAACCTTACTCTTGACTTCCTCTGCAAAATTGAGAAAACTTAAAGAAGAGTTGCCCGAGTCCAATATTAATTATCTGAAGGAATATTTTCAAGTTGTAATAGATATAATATGCCATCTACTGTTGTTTAATTCCCAGTGACAGAGACCTTTTACTAACTATTTTCACTGACTTTCAGAATTTAAATTTTCACAAACGAAATAGCCGCATTGTTTTATTGCTCTCTATCTGTACTTTGCTAATCAGACTTTACATTATCCAGTTGATTATAAAATATTTCAATGAGCTTGAACTTGTTACAAAATCTTTAAAATTCCTGACTTACCCAGGGGACAATGCTTTGTATAGGAATAAACCAAAATATAACCTCATTACAAAACTGTTTACTGTATTATAATGTACAATTCTGAGGGAACTGGTCAAGGGATCTTTATAACTGAATGACTGGTAAGATTTTTGTTGTATTTTTGAAAGGGCAAGGGGCAAGACCTCTGGACAATTTTACATTAAAGTGAGATTCTAGTATGCCTGTTTTTTCTAATGACCTTATTGAGGTATAATTAGCATATGAATTTGAGTGAACTCCGGGAGATGGTGATGGGCAGGGAGGCCATTTATGTTGTAAATCGCAACATAAATGTCCCTGGTAGTTATGGAAATACAATTCTTAGCAAAAAAGAATCTAATACAGAAAAAAATGCTCCTTATAATACTAATATATCAAGTGTTTAAATTAAATTTTCCATATTAAGAAAAAAGAGAAAGTGAAACATAAACTATAAGAATATGTATTTTTCATCATAGGGCTTTCAGAGAAAAATAAAATCAATTAAAATAAGTCAAAGGTCAACCATTCTCTTTGTATATTAAGATTCATTACTATCTATACAGATTTTTTTCTTTTTAAAATATCATAGTTATGTGATAAATTTCTATGTTAATATTAAGAAAACCATGGAGAGAAATATGACTATTTGCTTAGCTCATGACTTTGAGTTATTCATACAAGGACTAATGGAAAAGAATATTATATTCTTTCAGAATTTCTTGAAAAAATACATTTATATCTAGAGTATAATAAACACATTGTCCTAAATAAAGTAAAATTGTTCAAGAACTTTAAAAGATTGGGAGGGGCAATAGGTGCAAATTTTGCTAGACAATATGATATAATTAGTTTGCCAATCTATCCCAAATAACTATACTAGTGTTAAACCATGGGATAACTTTATACATTTTAAATGTATTTTCTAATGATTTTAAAAGTTTCTAAATGAGTGAAAAATTAAAAGGAAAGAATATCTTTTACACTAGTCCTAAGATTGACAGAGTTTTTCAATTTATGTTTTTAAATATATATGGCCATTTCTAAGAGGAAAAACTTCTATTAATTTTAGCTGGAGGATAAAGAGAAAAGTGGCCTTCTCAGGTGAAGCAGTGGTAAAGATATGTCAATGCAGGAGATGAAAAACAGTATGTGGGTTTAGTCCCTGGGTCAGGAAGAGTTCCTGGAATAGGAAATGGCAACCCACTCCAGTATTCTTGCCTGGAAAATGCCATGGACAGAGGAGCCTGATGGGCTACAGTCCGTGGGGTCACAGAGTCAGACATGACTGAGCACACTCACACACACATACACACACACACAAAGACAACAGTGGTGACTTGTAAGCGTTCAAATATGTTAATTATAGGTGAATAGATATCTCATTATCAAAGTGAAAAACAGCATGTGGGAAACAGAAACTGTATTTAAATCACATGATCTACTTGTTATCAGAATGGCATAATTAAAATCCTCCTCCTTCCCCAAACACACACCTTTTCCCTTGTAAACACTGTGCCCACTTGTTTGTTTTTCTTTCTCACTTTAAATTTCTGTGTGCTTTTAGTCCTCTCCTTTTTATTGTCAAAGCTGTTTCTATGTGTAATGAATTCAAACCCTGGGGGCATTCCCCATAAAGCATCGACTGAGTTTCAAACTTGAACTTTCTGATCTTCCTCTTACCCTTGCTTCTGCGGCATTATCTGGCAATTGTCCAGGTAGCTACGGTCTATCATTTAGTCTCCAGAGGCAGTTATAAGACGAGTGGCTCAAAATTGCCCCAGAAGTGATACTGGGGAATAAGTCAGTTAGTGATTAATTCAGGATTTCTCTCTCCTCTATCAGTTGTAGGAGAGATGGAGTTTAGTGGAAAATTTCATCTATGGTAGATTTGGAAAGTATATTTATTAGGACCTCTTTCATGACACTTGGTCCTTATGTTTTACCCCATCTATGGATCTGCCTCAAAATATTGAGAATCTTATGTGTTATTTAATGCTACATATGATTAATCAATGATGGCTATCAAATCCCCAAATCTTTTCAACATTCTGCCCTACAGAAGATTATATAATTTTAAGATTTTTATAATTAATATATTGCTTTTCTAGGCCTCTATCATGTTCATTTTACTATTTTAAATGGCAACAGTAAAGAAGGCTGAGTGCTGAAGAATTGATGCTTTTGAATTGTGGTGCTGGATAAGACTCTTGAGAATCCCTTGGAATGCAAGGAGAGCAAACCAGTCAATTGTAAAGGAAACCAGTCCTGAATATTCATTGGAAGGATTAATGCTAAAGCTCCAATATTTCGCCACCTGATGCGAAGAGTTGACTCATTAGAAAAGATCCTGATGTTGGAAAAGATTGAAAGCAGGAGGAGAAGGGGACAACAGAGGATGAGATGATTGGATGGCATCACGGACTCGATGAACATGAGTTTGAGCAAACTCTGGGAGTTGGTTATGGACAGGGAGGCCTGGTGTGCTGCAGTCCATGGGGTCGCAAAGAGTCAGACATGACTAAGTGACTGAACAACAAGTAACTACAAAAATGTAAAAGTTAATCTACCCTCAAGTATAAGCTAACTTGGAAGTTGCTGATTTTTTTCTTTGGAATTTCCCACAATAATAAAATATATTTTCTCAAAATATTTTTGGGAAATTTCTAATACTAGAATTCAAACATTTATGTAGTAATCAGATAAATGAAAGTACAACAGTGGTTAGCAGTTTGGGGATATTGTAAAATCGCACAAGCATGAATTTAAAAATTGTTCTTTCACTTGTGTTACTACAGGCAAATCATTCAATTACTATAATACAAGCTTCAGTTTATTATTCTGTAATCACATAACTGCAGTGAAAATAAATGAACAGAGCTTTCAGGTCCTGTCCAAGCAATAAGATTTGCAGCTTGACTCCAAGCGAGCTGACTTCTTCCTAAAACAAAACATCAAGACATTTTGGTGGATAGACCAGAACCTAGAATCTCCACATTATTATATTTGTGATGTCCAGGATAAAATAAAAAATGACTTGATGTATAAGGAACCATGAATATGTCAGTCTAAGACAGAGAAAATTAATAAGAGCATATCCTAAGATGATCTGAATGTGGCATTCACAGACAAAGGAGTCAGAGTAACTATGCTATGCTTTGTGACATACACAGAAATATTCTCACAGTAAAGGAGATGATAGAAAATGTCAGGAGAGAAACAGAAAAAAATTTAAATAACCATATAGAAAATTTTAATACAGAAACTATGACACCTGAAATTAAATTTTCACCAGATGAAATGCAGGTTGAAATGTAGATGATAGAGGAATGTATCAGTACATATTAAGATGGCTAAACAGAAATTATCTGATCTGGAGAAAACAGAAAAATTTTATAAGCAAATGGACAGAGGCCCAGAAACTTATGGGACAGTAGCAAAAGGTCTGAAGGTGAAGGTGAAGTCGCTCAGTCGTGTCCGACTCTTTGCGACCCCGTGGACTGTAACCTACTAGGCTTCTCCGTCCATGGGATTCTCCAGGCAAGAGTACTGGAGTGGATTGCCATTTCCTTCTCCATGGGATCTTCCCGACCCAGGGATCGAACCCAGGTCTCCCGCATTGGAGGCAGGTCTACCAAATGTGTAACTGAATTCCCACATGGAGAATGAGACAGATATAATGTGAAAACATGATGGCAATAACAGTCCCTCAAATTCTTGAAAGTTGTGTATTTATATTTCACAAATCTTAGCAACCTCTAATATAAATATGAATGAAGATGAGTTTTAATTGTGATGAAGTGTAATTTTTTCTGTTTTCATTTTCTTTGTATCACCATTTTTTGGCATATTGCTACTTTCCATGTGTTAATATTTTTAAGGATTTTTGTGTTATTGTTTAAAAGAACCACTGGACTTGTTTTTTATACTGGTATCAGAGTATGCTATTTGGTTTAATTGGAAAAAAATGTGTATTCTGCCATTGCTGGATGAACTCTTTTATAAATGTCAGTTATGTCAGAATAATAAAAATATTCAGATATTCTATACACTTGCCTATTTTTTCACACTACTTATCAGTTACAAATAAAAGAATGTGAAATCTTCAAATATCACTGTTGATTTACCAGCTTCTCATTTTTGTTTCATACGTGAAGCTCTGTAATTTGATGCATACATATTTAAAATGGCATAATAATGTTTGTTCTGTTTGTCACTGGTAATACTGCTTTTATGAAGTTTGCTTCGGTATTTATTAATAGCTAGCACAAACTTATTTGATTATTGTTTTCATGGTATAATTTGTAAATTACTCTTTAACTACCACTTATATTGAAATGCTGTTTCTTTTAGGTAGCCTATAATTGGTGTTGTTCGTATTCACTCTGATAATTTTTAATTTTAATTGGATTATTTAGATCATTTCTATTTCATTGAGTATTAATATGCTGCATTTTGCCCCATCATCTTGCCTTTTCTTTTCTAGTTTTACCCATCTTCTCTTTGTCCTTTTTTAACTCTCTTTCTTTCTTTTTTGGTAACAATTGAGAATGTTTTGTGACTTGATTTGATCTTTATTAATAGTTTATTCTATGTTTTATTTATTGATTTTTTGTAGTGGTTGGTCCCTTGTGGCTCAGCTGGTAAAGAATCTGCCTGCAATCAGGAGACCTGGGTTCGATCCCTGGGTTGGGAAGATCTCCTGAACAAGGGAAAGGCTACCCATTCCAGTATTCTGGCCTGGAGAATTCCATGGACTGTGTAACCCATGGGGTCGCTAAGAGTCAGGCACGACTGAATAACTTTCACTTTCACTGGTTAATTTATTATAGTATATCTTCAAATAAATATTATCTGTACTATTTTACATACAATGTACGTGCTCACTGCTCAGTCACTCAGTCATGTCCGACTCTGAGACACCATGGATTGTAACCCACCAGGTTCCTTTGCCCATGGAATTTTCCAGGCAAGAATACTGGAGTGGGTTGCCATTTCCTACTCCAACATACAGTGTAAGAGATCTACAAATAGTATGTTTTCCTCTTGACACCCTGTACACTGACTTCATTTTGCAACACATTTGAAGTTTACGTTAGCAACTTTATTTTTTTTTTTAACTTTATTTTTACTTTATTTTACTTTACATTACTGTATTGGTTTTGCCATACATTGACATGCATTATTATACTTACTTTCAACAGTTATCTTTTAAAGAAATTTTAAAAGATAAATTTAAAAATTATATTTATATTTACTAAAGTATTTAACATTTTCTATACTACTTCTGTAGTTTAAATCCTTCACCCTATATCATTTCTCTTTGACATGCAGAAATATCATTAATATTTCAGATTGTACTGGTCTATTAGAAACAAATTTTGTTACTCTGTGTGTGCCCCAAGTAAGTTTATACATTCCTTCACTTCTAAAGTAGCATTTACTGGATAGGTAATTTTAGATTATCACTTTTGAATTTTGTTTGTATACTTTTAAGATGTCATGCCATTGACTTCAGAATTTCATTATTTCTGGTTAAGATTTTGCAGTTTGTTTGTTTCCCTCCATAACAGGAATCTTTTCTCTTGATGCTTTAATCCTTCTTTTTTTTTTTTAACAGTTTGATTATGGTGTCCCTAGATATATTTTGTGTTATGCTTATTTGCTTATGGTTTACCAATATCATTGGGAGTTTGATTTTATACGTTTTATCAAGTTTGAAAAAAAAATTGAAATTATTCCTGGAAATATTTTTTTCTGTGTCTACCCCGACTCTGTCTTCTCTTTCTGGGATATCAACTGCATATAATATGGAAGCTCTTGGTTTTTACCCACAGTTGACTGAGATTTAGTATATGTTTATTTTATGTTTCTGTTTTTCTCTGTATTTCAACTTGGATAGTTTCTATTCCTATGTCCTTAAATTAATCATTTCCTATTGCAGGGTCTAATCTGTCTCTAGACCTATTCAGTTAATTTTTAATTTTGGATATAATATTTTTAAACTCTAGAAGTTTGGTTCTTTATTATTAGCTTCCTTTTCTCTCCTCCATATTTACATCTTTTACAGTCTTTGAGTATAATTATAGTAGCTATTTCAAAATCTTTGCTAGTAATTCCATCACCACTATAGCTACATGATGGTTTCTATTGACCTTTTTCTAACCAGATGTGGGTCACATTTTCCTGCTTCTTTGGCTGTTTACTTTAAAAAATGAATTGTGGATATTGTAAATATTACACTGTTGAATGCCTGGGTCTTATATTCCTTAAATAGTTTTGAATTCTGTTTGGGCCTTTAGTTAAGCAACTTAAAAATCAGTTTGTTCCTTCTGAGGGTAATTTCTAAATTACATTTGATCCCATTGAGAATGGCCTTTCTCTAGATCTAGTTTAAACATATTACTATGGCATAACCCTTCTAGGTCTCTAATGAATGGGTGTTTGACTATGTTTTCTCCAAGGGCTTGTCAGAAATATATCTGCTGAAAATATACTAGATTACGAAACGCTGTAGAAAGTTGTCATATTTATCTATGTAACCTTCAAGTATCTGTGTTTTGTAGTGTCAACACTGTAAATTCTGAATGTACTAATTAAAGCCTACTATTAAACCATGACCGCCATCTTGTGGAGAGATCTGCTACTACTATAGCATACCGTGCCCTTTGCTCACCCAACCTTTCCCTCCCCAGCAATTTGCAGTTTTCTTCTTGGGATCATGGTATTGTCCTAGTACTGTCCATCCATCATTAATGATATTTTCATAGAGACACAAATCTCAAAATATTGGGGCTCCAGATAAAATTTCACAAAATGTCGGCTCCTGTATCCCGCTTATCTCTTCTAATGATCTTATTCTGCTACTTTGAAAAAAAGATTTCAAAAAAGCTAGAAGAACTGAAATTTTTTTTTTTAATCCAGACTTTAAAAGCATTAAGGAAAAGTACAGAAAAATACTTAGGTTACTTTGAAACACACAAAATGCAAAAACTGTAAAGGCAAAACATTAAAAGAATTGCAAGTAGGTTTTTCTCATTGGTAGAAGCTAGCATAAGCACTATTAGAAAATAAAGAGTCAGGATAAACCATTTTCTAAGTATAAAGCAAGAATATTCTGGAATGAGTGCTGATACTGTATTTTTCTGCACCAAATAACAATGCACGAACAGCAATGTTGTTACTTGAATGCTGCATCATTTCTCTCTGGTCTTGAATCAGCCTGACTCTCTTATCCAAGCCTCTGGGGAGAGGCATTCTTCACTGTTCCAACTTAACTCTTCTTTTATTATACCTTCAAACTGCAAAGGTCTAGCAAAGATTTTATTTGATGTATAGATTAAAGAGTATGCTATGTCATTGCAAATTAAACGTCAAACTCTTGTTAACAAGGTTAACCAAAGTTCTATGACTATTACCCAGGAATTGTTCTGAAAAGGTAATATGAAAATAGTTCTACCAATACTGTATCAGAATCTGAAATCTTCTACTAATCTTTGTCTACTAATCAACTTAGTAGATATGTATATAACCAAACAATTATATATAAAGGGATGCATGTGGGCTAAGTCACTTCAGTTGTGTTGCTTTGCGACCCTATGGACTGTAACCCGCCAGACTCCTCTGTCCATGGGATTCTCCTGGCAAGAATACCGGAGTGGATAGCCACGCTGTCCTCCAGGGGATCTTTCTGACACAGGGATTGAACCCATGTCTCATGCATTGTCAAAGGTATGTTCTTTACCACTAGCACCATCTGGGATAAAGGGATATTTTGTGACTAGCTAAAGTAAACGAAGCTTCTTTACATGTACCAAGATTGCTATTACTGTCTAATACCTGAAGCACATATCTCAGATATATTTAAAGTCCTATATTCATCCTCAAAATGCCCCCAAGTAAGAACATAGATGTGCACACTCATTTTCTGGGGTACATTTTTCTCCTTGTTTTGTTTCTTCATATATAAAACACAGGAATGATCATAACTATCTAAGATTTATAGAAGTTGTGAAAATGAACAACGAGACATGGCTTAGGACAGAACGAAAAAAAAAGGGACATGATTTTTATCATTTTATATCCTGTTTCACAGATTAAACAAAGAACAGAAAATACAAAATTGAGAACCAAGAAATTAAGTTAGAAATACTCAATGCAATTAGAATGTTCTTTTAAAAAATATTTAAAGATATTTTGCAATGATCATATTTGATATCACAAACACTGTACAATGTGATCTTTCCCTTGACATAATCGTGGAATGATCTCTCTCCCTGAGTGAAATTCAGGGTCATTTTACATGCTTTATTTCCCCCCCCAAAGGTAATCTTTAATAGCTAGAGATTGTTCTATAGTGTATATATCTCAAGGTAACAGATATATATTTGGTCAATGAAAACATTAAAGATTGCCAAAAATAAAGATTGAGAGGAAAGAGTTGTGAATTCTCAGGTTCTTTTTCTTTCTTTTGTGAAGAGATTTTCTATAGGAAAATAGTGATGCAAAAATATGTTGTGTTTATTTACTTTACGACTGTCACATATATTTGACAACTTTGAAAAATTTTGAATGCTTAGAGAAGTACACAGAAGAGTACAATCAACTCCATCTTCTAATTATCCAACCCTTAATAGTTACAGTTCATGGAAAATCTGATTAATTTGATTCTCCCAACTTTTTCTACTCTCAAACATCAATAGTTATTTCACTGTATATTTCTGAAAAGATAACTTAAAAAACATAAACACAATATTGCTTTCACACTGAAAAGCCTTAAGGATGATTCTTTAATAATCACTGTTCAAATATAATAATTATTTTATAAATATTATATTTTATACACATTTCTTCACATACATAGCATTCAATTTATCCCTCTGAATTAGAATAAAATCATAGATCACACACTGTAGTCTTATCTCTTTAATCTTTAGTTCTCTTCTCATCTTTCTCTCTGTCTCTCTCCACACCCCCTCTGCACTGTGTTTGCTGAAGACATTGGATCTTTTATTCTGTAATTTCAGTCTAAATTGGCTGAGTTTACCTATGTGGTGCTTTTTTTTAATATGCTCCTTTGTCCTCAGCTTTCCCTGAAAGTTGGTGAGCAGATCTCCTAGCTCTTTCAGACATTTGAAATTGGAGTATATTTTGAGAAATTTCCTCTTGACCAATTTGTTCGATTCCCTTGTAGTGGATATCTCTACCTATGTGTTCTAGATTATTTTATATAACCAAAAATGACTTAGTAACTTTGCCTGTGGAGCCCTGCATTTCATTGGGATATTTTAAAAACTATATTGTACCTACTAATTCTTTATATTATTATTTAATACAGATTCTTTTAATCTTTTTCCTATTCTTTATTTTTTAATCACTAGAATCACTTGAAGCATTTATAATATTATGTTGTAGAAGAAATACTAATAGAAATGATGAGACAATTGACAATACATTAGTAAAAAACTCATTGATGTTGAGAAAATATATTTTTCTTAGAAAACAATCTCCTAAACTGGTTCCGCTGTACTTAAAACTATGTTGAAGGGATTAAGTTCCTTCAGGGTTGGGAAAAATTGTAAACTTTGGATGAGGGGGTTGGGTAATTACTGATGCGATGGTGGGAGCCCTTCACTCTTTGGAATGAGTTTTTCTTTTGGCAACTCCACTTCCTTTTCACCCAGACCTGACGCCCAGGCCCCTTTTGCTCTCCTCCCACCCTTCATCACTCCACTATAATTGTCCTTTATGTGATAACTCATATTTCAGGTCTTCTGTCACTGACTAACAATCTCCTAAACTGGTTCCGCTGTACTTAAAACTATGTTGAAGGGATTAAGTTCCTTCAGGGTTGGGAAAAATTGTAAACTTTGGATGAGGGGGTTGGGTAATTACTGATGCGATGGTGGGAGCCCTTCACTCTTTGGAATGAGTTTTTCTTTTGGCAACTCCACTTCCTTTTCACCCAGACCTGACGCCCAGGCCCCTTTTGCTCTCCTCCCACCCTTCATCACTCCACTATAATTGTCCTTTATGTGATAATTCATATTTCAGGCCTTCTGTCACTGACTTTCTCATAAAAACCCATACCTTTATTCTTTTATAGCTTATTTCTCCTTCTCATATAAGAATATATTTTAATAATAATCTCCTAAAAGTCGTGTTCTTAAGAGACACAAAAAGTGTTTAAGGGGGACTTTCAGACTGTGGAAATACCAGAGGAAACTTTCTGCCTTTTGTAAAAAGTTGGACTATTTAGCAATGTCAAGAGGCCATATAAATGGTCAGCTTTGTTCAAGCACTCTAGAATTTCATTCGAGCTTATAGGTCTGATATTCAGAATTAATCTACTTTCACTCAGTCACTTGATCTGCAATTGGTCAGAGGAAACTTCAGAGATATTCCACTGAGCTTCCTTGGCTATTCCACCAGTGTCAGACGAAGTTGATGATTAAGGGTGGATAACTACTTACAAATTTTCAAATGTCATGTATATTCTGAGATCATAGTCATTCCATTTTTATCTGAACAAAACACAAATGTCTCTAAACAAAGAAGTGTTTTAGACCAAAGTTCATCTGTTTATCCAAGTGACTATTCCCTTTGGCCTGACTCCCTGTTTTTCCCAGTGTCTGTGATAAAGACAGGAATATTTAGAAAAGAACATTTATAGGTTGAGTCTTTCAAATCTAATTATAGGTAAGGCACAAACAAACTACAACAACATTGTTGGAGAAGAAATTTGTAAACATCACACTACATAGCAGAGTTTTTGAGAAGTAATTTAAGCAGAACCAGGGTATCCAAAGCACAGATAAAACAGTAAATACCCCAAGGGTTTTTAAAGAACTTGTCTGTTTAGCATGGAAAAACTTAAGAAAACACACACACACACACACACACACACACACACAGTTGTTCTGCACACCAACATTAGGCCTAAAATAAGACACGGAGTAAAGAGAAGTGATGAAGTGAAGTCTACTGATTCTAGGATACAAACTGAGATCACAATAACTGGATTGACTTATAGAAGATACTGGTAAGATTCAGACTCAACTGAGACCATTGAACCTCCTTATAAAACCTTTTACATTACTAGAAGTTTTCACTTAAAAAAACATTTTAGGGACCATAAATCAAGTACAAAATTGGATGCATGTTAATGATAAACTCATTTTTCTGTATAAACCTACTAAACAATAAACATTGTGAATCAGTGGTTACTTGGTACAAAGAAGGAACTATTTACTTTTAGTAGACAAGATACACACTATTTTTAATGCAGATAAATATGTATGTGTGTACATATATATATGTAAATAAATATATATATATGCTATATTTTGGAGAAAGGGGGGAGGAAGGAACATCACAAAAAAGTTAAATGATAAAAAAAAATTTAAAAAACTTTTAAAAGCTACACTCAGGTGAGAATCCAATTATGATGCTATTGTCATGAACATATTTTCCTTTTTTTAAATGGGAGTAATTTAAAGTAAGGCAGCACATCTCTCTTGAGGCTGATCATGGAACCTGAAGCTAAGCATTCTATAGTTAATAATGAATAGGAACTGAACATGACTATATTCCTTAAGCCCAATAAGATCTTCTGTTGAAATAAAAAGCAGAATGAAAAAAACTGATTTTTCTACAAAAATCATTAAAATAATACTTATAATTATCCATACTTCCTGCTGATTCAAAGAACTAATTACTGTCAAGAATTTGGCATTGAAGCCAAATAAAATGTAGAGTTCAATTTACTATTTATCAGCACAATCAATTAGAATGTAATATAAGCCAATATGCATTCAAAATCAATTGTATTGTCTTTCTCCCGACCTCCCAAACAATAACAAAGAAATAAAGTCATTATTTATTCTTCTACCTCTAATCTGTTGACTCCTGGATAGTTTTAAAGGTACATTTGTTGTTCATTTGAGCCCAAGAACTCCAAAATCACTAGAGCCTCATCAATAAACCATAATAGCTTAAAGGTACATAGTCTTGGTAATTCCACGTAAGTTAAATAATAACTTATTTGTTGCCACCAAAAAGAGAATTTTATTACAGATATTCTAAGTTCACATCCCATTTAAACTATCACACATTTTTCTCTTTTTCAAAGATTCTAATTATCAGATAACTTTTCCTATATTCATTTATATGTTGCTTAATCTTCAAAATATAAAGATCTTCAGTTATAGCATATTCTTAGAGTTCAGCTTATTCTTTTAAATTTCTGTATTCCCTAATTCATGGCAGATAGTCATTTAAGTAAGTGCGTGCAGAAATAGGTACTTTAGCAAGAAAATTCTCCAAGGCAACCCTTCCACTCTGTATTACAGCACAAATCTCTGGGGAGTTCCACAGTGGGAAACCCAATTTATCTGCCATTACTCTCATCTTGGGGAACCAGCTTCTTTTGCAAATTTAAGACCCAATTGATACCTCCCCAAAGAAATAAGACTGAATTTTATGTAAATATATGTCCAATGACATTTAAACTTATTCTGTACCATAAAAATAGAAACTAGAGTCAAACACAGATACTGCTTTTTAAAAGTTCTATGTCCAAAATGAAGTATGTATACATAATGATTGCAACAAAATTTTAACAAAAAAAGACAGTCTTATTACTGAAGGTATTGACATTTAAACTAAGAACATACAAGGACATGTTGGAGACTGAAACAGCTCACCTTAAAGGTCGCTCTCCTGCCAGATTGTGAATTACAACTGAATTTAGCTTCTGACCTCAGAAATGAAGATAAATGGAAGACCCTCTGCACAGTGTTAACTTAAATTTTTTAAAGCAATCCTTGCTATTCTTCTTAAAAATTGCTCTACCCAGAACATTGGCCCTTAGCATGCAGCTTAAATTAGCTAGTCCATGATAATCATTCTCTCTTTTCTCATTAAGATTAGAACAAAGTATTTTGAAAGATTTAAGTGAGTTACAACTTTATTAATATGTATTTGTTAGCATACTGCATGTATAAATGAAAATCTGGAATAAAAAATCAAATGGGAATTTGAATTGAATGCTCAGTTCACTATTACTTTGTTTTCAGCCTCCCTAATATTTCTCATTTACAGAAAACACCATTTTCTTCTATAGGATACAATCTGATTTCTAACACTCCTTCTTTCTTAAAAATATTGCTCTCTCAAGGATTAATAATGACATTTTAATTACTAAACCCAGCAGCCTTTTCCCCTGTCGTTATTTTCACTGATTATTTGCAGCATTTAAGACACTTGCCTGCCCTTCTCTTTTCTTTTCAAACTTTTTTTTTTTTTTTTTTTGCCTTTTTGCTTTAGCCTACTGACTACTGGCTTGGAAATCTGAAGTCCAAGCAACTAATAGGCATATCTACACACTAGCTCTGTGACCTTGTAAAGCTACTTAACTTTTCTAATTTTAAAACCTCCAGTATTCAATGTACATTAAAATAATGGGACATTACTTAAAAGAATAATATGTATAAAGTGATTATATCTATAGCAGGTCCTTGGTAAAAGTATAATAAATATTACTCATCATCATTATCATCATTCATCAACACTATTCTATTCTGGTTCCTCTATCTCTGACTTGGCTCCTTTTCTGTTTCTATATCCTAATTTATAAACTTACCCATTTCTTGATACTTTTTGCCTTGTTTCACTCTCTTTTTTACTGCAGTCTCACAGAAATATCCATATCAAAGAATTAAATGATTAAATCAAATTATTAAAAATCTGCAGTCATTGTTTTAGCTCCTCTTCAACAGAAAGACTGAGCCCTACTTGCTATACTAAGAGTTCCATCCAATTATTTTTCAATTCCTGGTGGTACCACAGCCCACCCATATCATTAAGGGCACACCCATTTCCCTCACCAATCTTTTTCTTTGAAATTGCACATGGCTTCCATTTTATATGAATCCAATGTATCTGCCTTAAACAGAGGAATAAGTCACAACACACTTTTGGATAAAGGAAATGGAGTTGGGCAAGTCCCATGGACGGAGGAGCCTGGCAGGCTGCAGTCCAAGGGGTCGCTGGGAGTTGGACACGACTGAGCGACTTCACTTTCACTTTTCACTTTCATGCATTGGAGAGGGAAATGGCAACCCAATCCAGTGTTCTTGCTGGAGAATCCCAGGGACGGGGGAGCCTGGTGGGCTGCTATGGGGCTGCACAGAGTCGGACATGACCGAAGCGACTTAGCAGCAGAAGGAATGCAAAATATAGAGAGATGAATCATGAGAGCAGATTGTCTCCTGAAAGGAGGAGAAATCATAGTAAAGTCTCAGGTACGTACAACTGAATCAAACAAAATACCTCTGCCAAGGAGAGATCTGAGAGAAGCTGCGCAGGGATGCATGAGGCTGAACATGACTGTGCATCAGGAAAAAATGACCCGCCAGCGAAGGGAGGAATAGAGTGTGCTATCAGGTTGTGTATCTTGAGCTCAAGTAGCTTAAATGCTTCTGTCAGTTGGAAAAAAAAAATGATACAGGGAAAGCGGTAATAAGTGTGCTTAACTACTGAGTTTTGCTGATACTTTTGAAAGGTTTTCCTGCTGCAAGGATGGCTATGACTGGGAAGCCAGGACTCACCTCCATAAATCAGTTGTCAGGTGTGGGTCTGCGTCCCTAATTCTCTTCTAGACTCAACAGCTGAGTTTCCAAGTGGATGTCATCGTCTGAATGTTTCACCACACTGTAAACTCAAAATATCCCTGGATTCACTGCTATCTTATTTATTGACTCCAGAACTTTGAGACTCTTCCTTAATCTTCTTGCTTGCACATTGAGTCAAGGCCATTAAATCCAGCCATCCTAGCTGGTCCACCTCTCCTCCTTCCTAACTCAACTGCGACAGTCCTTGCTCTAGTGCTCAATCTCTTTTGCCAGAGCTCTTATGGAAGCTTCTGATGTTTCCTTTCCCTTTGATCTTTCAGTCTCGAATTCAACCTCTTCAGGGCTTCCAGGTGTTCAGAAACAGAACTCCAGTCAGACCATTCCCTCAGCAAAGACTTCTACAGACACTGCTCTAGCGAGCATCTCTGCCTGGCTTGCAAACTTTCTGTGCTAGAGCCTCAAACTGCTTTCTGATCTTATTAATTTGGTCAACTATTTCATGCATTCCAGAAATAGGTATTGGGGGCTCTTACAGGCATGCAAATATGTACAAGTTTACATATCTGTACCTATGGTTTAGTAGTGAAATATGTACAAACCATACTCATTCCACTTACATTATAAAAATGGGAGGTCTATTGTGAAAAAAAAAATTAGGAAAATAAAACAAAGCAGGGTGTCATGATAGAGGATAAATCGAAGCTTCCATTTGAGGCACCTAAGTAGGAGGAGTCTTTCTGGAGAAAATATTTGCCCTAAGATCTGAATGACAACAAGAAACCACCTAAGACCTAGGTCTGAAGTCAGAGCTTTGCTGAGAAGCCAGGCAAGCCGCGAAGTTAACCCCCTCAACAAACTTCACTCTCTCAAACTTCACACTTTCAAATTTTACACACACACTTTTACACACTCAAGGCAAAATTTGGTTTCTGGCTGATTCATAAGCTTTACTTTGGTTTGCTTTCTAATTTTCCATATTACTGCATGGTTCATGCTCATGACTGTTCCTCTAATTCTCTTTGTTGAAATGAAACCCATCCTTCAAAACCTGATACAGATATAATCCTGAAGCTTCCACCTTTCATCAAAATAATGTGATTTCTTTCTGTCCTTTAGAACTTGTCTCTTGGGAGTCTGATTGCATTCCAATTTTATGTGTTCATTTGTGTACTTAGCTTGTGCCCTCTAATAAATTGCAAATTTACTGAGGATAAGATTTATAATACTACATTATTTTTATGGTCTCTACAGATCTAATGGAATGCCTTGAACACAAAAACTGTTCATGTGTTTATAGAATGAGAAGACATATTATTTATGCCTCAGAATACAGTTTACTGCTTTAGTCTGTATTGATCATAATAGCTTCCAATTACCCTCTAGAAAAAGACCACACTGTTTCACAGGTGTTCAAAGTTCTTTGTGATCAGTCTTTTGCCTCCCTGTGGCAGCTTCTCTTGTCTACATTTCTATTATCCGGCCATAATGAACTATTCAATATTGAACTGTTTTCACTTTTAGTCATGGGATATGCCCTCAGTATTTGATTTGCACATGCCCTTGGGTCTGCCTGGACTGACTCTCCACTCTCAATTCCCACCTCCACCACCTCCACTCTCTCTAATGTCTCCCCACCTGCAAAGCAATCTAGTACCTTGTATGTCAGCTTAAGCATCACGTCCTCCAAGAAGCATTTCTTTATTGCTCTCTGTCCAGATGTGACCTGGGGTCCATCACTGGTGCTTCCTGAACCCCTGTGTTTATTTCTATCACAGCACTGGAGCATGATGATTTATTTATCCAACTGCACCAGAAGTTTCTTGAAATATGAAATGGACTAAATTTTCACTTTTATATTCTTACTAAGAGCACAGTACCTGGTGTCTAGGCAGTGTTCCATAAGATTTTTGAATCAAATGAGTTGATAAATCATACATTCTATAAAAGCACTGTTTATTTGCTGCTGCGCCCACAGTGCTTGAAACACTGCTCATCCATATGGCCAGTGCTCCATGAATATTTGTGACCTAAATGAATACAATGTTACAATGATTAATATCCATTTTCTTCTGTTTTTTTCAAGATTGTGCCAGGTATTAGGGGGACATACTGAAATGAGGAGAAGGCAGTGTTTTCTCTCCAGGAACTTAGGATATTGTTGGAAATAAAATACTTGGATGTATTTTAAAAATGGCAAACCAGCAGAATAGGTTGCCTATAGATAACACATAACATTTATGACTTCACACAAGAGAGTGGAAAAAAACGCTATACATACATTGAAGCAAAACTGGATTTAGTTATTGCATAATTATGGGCAAATTCTTTGACAGTGCTGATCTTCAGAGTGAGATAGTGGGACTAAGGACCAGAAGACATTTTGAGCTTTGCGGGGAGGATGTAGCAAGAGACATTCTTAGATATTTTGATATCTATTGTCTAATCTCAAGTGGCCATAATATAGTATTAAACACCTTCAGAATTCAAATACTTGGGTTTTTATTTTTTTGCTATTTATTTCTGATGCTATCTATATAAAGCTCAACGCTAATTAAAGACACAATCCTTGCTTATAGTTAACATGTTTATTCAGGGTAATACCTGAAATATTCTCTATTTCCTACCTGTTACATGCATTTATCCAGTAAAACTTCCTTAATAAATTAGACAAGACTGCTGGCATTTATATAGTTCCTTCTAAAAATGTGAATTACTATTTAGATTTAATTCTTAAACAATGTTTATAGGGACTAAGTGAAAAGTGACATATTTTGATGAAAAGTTGCTGAATAACGTATACTAAAATACAACTGCTGAAAGATAGCTTTAAACTACTAAACTGTATTTAATGTCTTTCTTTCAAATAAATGAGAGATTTGTGTGTTCCTCCTCACTTGAAAATTGTTTCAAATACTCACATATCTTATTCCTGAGTTTTTATTTTTCACTTTGTTTTACCACATACTAATTCAAAAATCCAGTTCTGGGTGTTCATTGGAAGGACTGATGCTGAGGCAGAAACTCCAATACTTTGGCCACCTTATGCAAAGAGTTGACTCATTGGAAAAGACCCTGATACTGGGAGGGATTGGGGGCAGGAGGAGAAGGGGACGACAGAGGATGAGATGGCTGGATGGCATCACCAACTCAATGCACATGAGTCTGGATAAACTCTGAGAGTTGGTGATGGACAGGGAGGCCTGGTGTGCTGTGATTCATGGGGTCGCAAAGAGTCGGACACGACTGAGCGACTGAATTGAACTGAATTCAAAAATAAGGATATGGGGTATTGGTGTTCTGATTTAAGCATGCACTTCACTATGGTATATTTTAAGTAAGAGACAAATTTAGTTATGCAACTTGTCTGTGAAAACCCCTTTGAATATAACATGATGGTGAAAATAAATCCCATTCTCATAACATGGCCAGGATGCTCACCAAATCTGAATACTGAAACAGTGTTGAGATGAGCTGCATACATGTTGACTGGCAACACAATCGTCAGAGTACTTTAAAAGATTTCTATTTTGTAAGTCTGCTTGAAAATTAACATATACATTCAATAAAAAAGGAAATGACATATAAAACCTGTACTTCACATATGGGCAGGTACTAATCCATGAGGAGTGCAACAGGAAAGCTTTGTGTCCAACACAAACAAGCGACATGGAAGGTTCTGTGGGATGAGCTCTGGGCCATGGGTCTGAGGGATGGTCACCAAGAAGTCTGACTTAGCAGGATCATCAAAGAACACTCTCTTGCTCTGGATAATATTTTTATACTCCTCAACTGAGGCAGTGTTTTATTTTGTCTCTGCAGTCCCTGTTTTACTTCCTTCAGCTTCAAGTACCACCCTTGGACTTTCACATTGGTGTAGCCAGCATAATCTTATTTCTGGCCCTGGTCATATGGTCCACACCATTTCTTGCTATCCTTGATAAAACTCTCTATTGAATTACTTTTCCTTGAGACAGTGTCTGCCACATGAGTTTTACCACCCACTTGGGGGTTCTTACCTACTCTCTTATCTATCCAAGCAACTTGCACAATTGGTTTCCAAGTTAGGAACCATTTCATTTATCTCATTAGAGGGAGAGAATATGTCTCAGAAGAATAATCCAACCTAAAATTCTCTCAATTTCATCAAAATCCATCAAACATCAACACCACAAACTATAGGAATAAACTTGGCATCAAAGAACTAACTTCTAGGCAATACTATTTCATATATAAAAACAGCCAAAATTGTAGTAAATACTTAGTAGTTTTTCACATGAAGATAAATCAATTGCATATCTAGGATTAGCATAATCCTTTATATGTCTTCAGTTCAGTTCAGTCGCTCAGTCGTGTCCGACTCTTTGCGACCCCATGGATCGCAGCACACCAGGCCTCCCTGTCCATCACCAACTCCTGGAGTTCACNTTGCTTTTTCCATGATCCAGTGGATGTTGGCAATTTGATCTCTGGTTCCTCTGCCTTTTCTAAAACCAGCTTGAACATGGTTCATGGTTCACGTATTGCTGAAGCCTGACTTGGAGAATTTTGAGTATTACTTTACGAGCGTGTGAGATGAGTGCAATTGTGCAGTAGTTTGAGCATTCTTTGGCGTTGCCTTTCTTTGGGACTGGGTTGAAAACTGACCTTTTCCAGTCCTGTGGCCACTGCTGAGTTTTCCAAATTTGCTGACACATTGCGTGCAGCACTTTCTTTCACAGCATCATATTCCAGGATTTGAAAAAGCTCAACTGGAATTCCAGCACCTTCACTAGCTTCATTCATAGTGATGCTTTCTAAGGCCCACTGGACTTCACATTCCAGGATGTCTGGCTCGAGGTGAGTGATCACACCATCGTGATTATCTGGGTCATGAAGATCTTTTTTGTACAGTTCTTCTGTGTATTTTTGCCACCTCTTCTTCATATCTTCTGCTTCTGTTAGGTCCAGACCATTTCTGTCCTTTATCGAGCCCATCTTTGCATGAAATGTTCTCTTGGTATCTCTAATTTTCTTGAAGAAATCTCTAGTCTTTCCCATTCTGTTGTTTTCCTCTATTTCTTTGCTTTGATCGCTAAAGAAGGCTTTTTTAAATCTCTCCTTGCTATTCTTTGGGACTCTGCATTCAGATGCTCATATCTTTCCTTTTCTCCTTTGCTTTTCACCTCTCTTCTTTTCACAGCTATTTGGAAGGCCTCCTCAGACAGTCATTTTGCTTTTTTGCATTTCTTTTCCATGAGGATGGTCTTGATCCCTGTCTCCTGTACAATGTCACGAACCTCCGTCCACAGTTCATCAGGCACTCTGTCCATCAGATCTAGTCCCTTAAATATATTTCTTACTTCCATTGTAAGGGATTTGATTTAGGTCATACCTGAATGGTCTAGTGGTTTTCCCTACTTTCTTCGGCTTAAGTCTGAATTTGACAATAAGGAGTTCATGATCTGAGCACAGTCAGCTCCTGGTCTTGTTTTTGTTGACTGTATAGAGCTTCTCCATCTTTGGCTGCAAAGAATATAATCAATCTGATTTCGGTGTTGACCATCTGGTGATGTCCATGTGTAGAGTCTTCTCTTGTGTTGTTGGAAGAGGGTGTTTACTATAACCAGTGTGTTCTCTTGGCAAAACTTTATTAGCAATTATCTTCCAATTAAATATAAATTTAAAAAATAAGAAAAGGAAATGCCAGGGAAAAAAATTAAAAGTCGATGCAGAGCTGAGTGAAACAGGGGAGTCCTTGCAAGGAAGAAGCAGTCAAGCAACTCAAAAATTTCTGAAAGGTACTGCAGTCTTTTTGAAGATTTGAGTTGTTTGTTTGTTTTTTTTTAATTCAGCATTATTGTTACAGGAATAAAAAGAAGAGACTATATTGTTGTATTGTTTTATAAGAAATTTCTACCTCTAAAATCATATGTGTAAACCTAGAGAAAAAAAAAGGATCCGTTTTAAGTGTAAAAACACAGGAGTCCTTTCTAATCCTCCCTTTGTTAATGACATTGGGCTTCTTTGTTCTGGAGACTCCCAGAATGATACAGGGGAAAATTTTCCAGTTGAGCTATGCCAGTCACTCTCTGCTCTTGTGTCAAACCCCTTTTCTTTAAATTTGCCTGCCTTGGAATAAACTTTCTTGTTAAGATAGATTTCCAACAAAAGTGAGAGGCTGGAAAGCTGTTTTATTCTTGAGCAGCTTTACTCTCTCCCAGTTGCCTCCTTATTTTCCCTACAGAGATTATTAGCATTCTCCCTATTAAAACTCAATCTGCCACTTTAGAGGATAATGATTAACTTTAATATGTCTGTGCCTTTCATTGTAATCTAAACTCTAGAATTAAATCAAATGTAATGGAAAGGATGGAATTAAGACAACTGGGCACTGGTCCCAGTACGACCAATAACTGGTTGTCTGACCTTAGGAAAGCCTTCAATTTCTCTGGAACTTCATCTATAAAACAAAGTGGTAGGAATAGACTAACTCTAAATTTCTTGTGGCTTTAAAATTCTGTTTGTATTGAGATAGGCGGGGACCTGAGATGCTTTACCACCGCGCCTGCACCTGGACAACCATCTCCTCCAGCCACAGAATACAAAGAAACAATAAGGGGCTAAAAATAACTACATGCATGAGCAGTTGGGCAAATTTCTGAACAAAAAGATACAAAAAGGCCAAAACCCAAACCGCCACTTCTGAGATGCCAGGAGCAAATGCAAGAAACTGCACGTGACCCCTGCACCTGCTGTACCACCAAAGGGGTGGGTAGACCACCCAAGCCGGCCCATCAGCCAATCCACCACTCACCCCTACCGTTGCCTCATTCAAGGGACCAGCTTGCTGCAAGTCCCCCTTATTCTCAGTCAAGGAGGAAGCAAGGAAACCTGTTGCTTCTTTTCCTCCCTTGGGCTGCAACACCAGTCCCAGTAAGCCGGTACCTGAATTTGTCTTCTGGCCTCCTAACAATTTCTGTTGATTAGAGTCCAAGAACGCAGGTCAGTTACAGTGTGACTGAGGAACATTTTACAGTATGAATAAGGAACCCTCAGATTTAAAGACTTCTCAGCCTTTTGGCTAAGATCAAGTGTAGTATGGCAACCCACTCCAGTACTCTTGCCTGGAAAATCACACAGATGGAGGAGCCTGATAGGCTACAGTCCATGGGGTCACTAAAAGTCGGACACGACTGAGCTACTTCATTTTTCACTTTCCTGCATTGGAGAAGGAAATGGCAATCCACTCCAGTGTTCTTCCCTGGATAATCCCAGGAACCAGGGAGCCTGGTGGGCTGCTGTCTATGGGGTCGCACAGAGTCGGACATGACTGAAGTGACTTAGCTGCAGTAGTAGATTTAAAAGCTAACTGGTTGCAAGTAGTTTTCTATTAATAGTTTTCTCAGCTGGTTAACTCAGGTCTAAGCAGGAATCCCTTAGAAGAAATGGAGTAGCCATCATGGTCAACAAAAGAGTCCGAAATGCAGTACTTGGATGCAATCTCAAAATCGAAGAATGATCTCTGTTCGTTTCCAAGGCAAACCATTCAATATCACAATTATCCAAATCTATGCCCCAACCAGTAATGCTGAAGAAGCTGAAGTTGAATGGTTCTATGAAGACCTACAAGACCTCTTAGAACTAACACCCAAAAAAGATGTCCTTTTCATTATAGGCGACTGGAATGCAGAAGGAGGAGGTCAAGAAACACCTAGAGTAATAGGCAAATTTGGCCTTGGAGTACAGAATGAAGCAGGGCAAAAGCTAATAGAGTTTTGCCAAGAAAATGCACTGGTCATAGCAAACACCCTCTTCCAACAACACAAGAGAAGACTCTACACATGGACATCACCAGATGGTCAACACCGAAATCAGATTGATTATATTCTTTGCAGCCAAAGATGGAGAAGCTCTANAAGACTAATAGAGTTTTGCCAAGAGAATGCACTGGTCATAGCAAACACCCTCTTCCAACAACACAAGAGAAGACTCTACACATGGACATCACCAGATGGTCAACACCGAAATCAGATTGATTATATTCTTTGCAGCCAAAGATGGAGAAGCTCTATGCAGTCAACAAAAACAAGACCAGGAGCTGACTGTGACTCAGTTCATGAACTTCTTATTGTCAAATTCAGACTTAAGCCGAAGAAAGTAGGGAAAACCACTAGACCATTCAGGTATGATCTAAATCAAATCCCTTATGATTATACAATGAAAGTGAGAAATATATTTAAGGGACTAGATCTGATGGACAGAGTGCCAGATGAACTGTGGACGGAGGTTCATGACATTGTACAGGAGACAGGGATCAAGACCATCCTCATGGAAAGGAAATGCAAAAAAGCAAAATGGCTGTCTGGGGAGGCCTTCCAAATAGCTGTGAAAAGAAGAGAAGTGAAAAGCAAAGGAGAAAAGGAAAGATATAAGCATCAACCCAATCCCAAAGAAAGGCAATGCCAAAGAATGCTCAAACTACTGCACAATTGCACTCATCTTACACGCTAGTAAAGTAATGCTCAAAATTCTCCAAGCCAGGCTTCAGCAATATGTGAACCATGAACTTCCAGATGTTCAAGCTGGTTTTAGAAAAGGCAGAGGAACCAGAGATCAAATTGCCAACATCAGTTGGATCATGGAAAAAGGAAGAGAGTTCCAGAAAAACATCTATTTCTGCTTTCTTGACTATGCCAAAGCCTTTGACTGTGTGGATAACAATAAACTGGAAAATTCTGAAAGAGATGGGAATACCAGACCACCTGACGTGTCTCTTGAGAAACCTGTATGAAGGTCAGGAAGCAGCAGTTAGAACTGGACATGGAACAACAGACTGGTTCCAAATAGGAAAAGGAGTATATCAAGGCTATATATTGTTACCCTGCTTATTTAACTTATATGCAGAGTACATCATGAGAAACTCTGAGCTGGAAGAAGCACAAGCTGGAATCAAGATTGCCAGGAGAAATATCAATAACCTCAGATATGCAGATGACACCACCCTTGTGGCAGAAAGCAAAGAGAAACTAAAAAGCCTCTTGATGAAAGTGAAGGAGGAGAGTGAAAATGTTGGCTTAAAGCTCAACATCCAGAAAACTAAGATTATGGCATCTGGTCCCATCACTTCATGGGAAATAGATGGGGAAACAGTGGAAACAGTGTCAGAGTTTTTTTTGTTTTTTGTTTTTTTGGGGGGAGGGGCTCCAAAACCACTGCAGATGGTAAAAGCAGAGACATTACTTTGCCAACAAAGGTCCATCTAGTCAAGGCTATGGTTTTTCCAGTGGTATGGATGTGAGAGTTGGATGGTAAAGAAAGCTGAGTGCTGAAGAATTGATGCTTTTGAACTGTGGTGTTGGAGAAGACTCTTGAGAGTCCCTTGGACTGCAAGAAGATCCAACCAGTCCATCCTAAAGGAGATCAGACTGATGTTGAAGCTGAAACTCCAATACTTTGGCCACCTCATGCAAAAAGTTGACTCATTGGAAAAGACCCTGATGCTGGGAGGGATTGGGGGCAGGAGGAGAAGGGGACAACAGAGGATGAGATGGCTGGATGGCATCACTGCTTGATGGACATGGGTTTGGGTGGACTCCGGGAATTGGTGATGGACAGGGAGGCCTGGCATGCTGCGATTCATGGGGTTGGAAAGAGTCGGACACGACTGAGAGACTGAATTGGACTGAACCAACGAGAACCTAATACAAGATTTCTTCAATACACAGCTCTCCTTTGAAAGAGTAACAGCAGACAAGAGAAGGTCACACTTGTGAGCAGGCATCCCTATCAGCAATAAGGGAGAAGGGGAAAATAATGAGGACAAATGACTGAAACTGCTTCCCCACCCCTTTTTCCGCATAAGAAAAGTAAACAATGGACAAGGGAAATAGCATGGCCATAAAGAGATGAGCTACTCAGGGAGATCCTCCACGACAAAAGTGATCCATTCAAGGGACTGATCTATTTCCTTTAACCTCATCCTTCCTTTTTTAAAAAATATACTTTACTCTCTCTTTGTCCCTGCCTCATTGTGGAGAAAAAGAATATTAGTGTTTTCCTTTCTCTCTTTCTCAGATCAGGCCAAGGATTATTCTGCAAAATAGAAAAAGGAAATGAAACAGAAAATAAGCTTCCATTTGGGGAAAAGAAATGATTATGGTGGTGGGTTGTCTAAAAATGACTGTATAGATGATACACTTCTCAAAAAGTGCCAACTTGCAAATGTTCTAATCTAAAAAAGAACTACTTTGCACTTAGGAAGCCTCGGAAAGCTAGTGGAAACTAAGACATACACTGAGCTGGGGTTTTCACTTTGTTTTTGCTTTTTTCTTGAGTCCCCTAGTGGAGCCTGTAAAAGAAGCATGAAAAGACAGCAGTTGAACTTTCAGATTCAATAGTTTACAGCATTTAGCAAAAAAAAAAAAAAAATCTATCCCTTTCCTTGCCAGATATATTTATAGAGGCACGTGTGCTTAGTCGCTCAGTTGTGTCTGACTCGTTGCGACCCCATGGAGTGTAGCCCCCCAGGCTCCTCAGTCCATGGGATTTCCCAGGCAAGAACACTGGAGTGGATTGCCAGTTCCTTCTCCGGGGATCTCCCCAACCCAGGGATCAAGCCTGCATCTCCTGGGTGTCCCGCATAGCAGGTGGATTCTGCACCTGGTGAGCCATATCGGCAGAGGCGATACTGAAAACCCGGACAGGAAACTGACTCATCCAAGGGTTCTAGTAGGGGATTGTCTGAGAAGCAATAAGGTGATTTTTTATTTGGAAGACCAAAATGATTGTATAAAATGAGATGGGCTCAAGAATGTGGGCTGGTTTTCTATAGGTAGGATCAGAGTGAATAATTTTACTAGTCTCAAAGCTCACATGTAACAGAGATGTCAGTTAGAATTTCCTGCCCCTAAAAAAAGAAAAAAAAAAAAGGATCCGTGTGAATGCTCAGAGCGTGGATGGTGTGGATGGAGAAAGGCCAACCTTTCTACAAGCACAGGATTTCTGCTAAGGATAGACGTAGGTGTGGGACAACTTCTGTAGTCCTGGTCACCTGGCTTTGTGCGCCTACTGCTGTTGAATGATTTCCAGTATCATGTCATCCTGATGTATATGGAGGCAACATGATTTACAACTCACCCCTTTCCCTTATTCTATTAATAAATAAGTAAACAAAGAAGCAAGTAAAAACCATACTTCAGGGCACTGCACAGGAGTGGTAACCATGCCCAGAGAGGGCTTTCCCAAAGACTGAAGATCGCTGGCCCCCCAGAATAAAACCCACAGGGAGAGACCAGCAGCCTGTAGCACAGTCACTGTAGTCAACCCCAGAGACACATGAACAAAAAAGAAAAATTCCTGTTGTAAGTCTCTGAGGCCTGGGTGTTATTTTTTGTGCAACATCATTTTGGCAAAAGTTGACTTACACAAAGAACTCTCTGGGAAAGAGGATTATACCACAACAATACAAACAACATCACATTAAGCATTAGCCTAAAAGACCCTTGAATAACCCACCACTGGGAGGGTGACTTAAGAGTTCTTTGTGTAAGTCAACTTTTGCCAAAATGGTGTTGCACAACAAACAGCCGAATCAATGGACATGATCTTGGGCAACTCCAGGTGATCCTGAAGAACAGGGAGGCCTGGCATGCTGCCGTCCATGGGGTCACAAAGAGCCAAACACGATTTAGTGACTGAACAAGAGGAGGCTGTCAGGAGCCACTTTAACCTCCTGCGTCACCACAAAGACTGCCTTGCTCTCCGTCCACTTCCACCCCTTTCCACATGCTGTCTCTTCAAGATCCTACTCTGCACCCTCGACTCTAATATCTCCTCCACGTACTTTGGAGGGCAAGTCCGTGTTCTCAACCCCTGCTCTCAACCCCTCAACCTCAGGGCTCGGCTATCTCTTCATATTCAGATTTCATATCCAAGCCCACCAAGGATCCAGCAGAACAAAGACACTTCTCCTACAAAGAGAAACATCCCTACAGAAGGCAACGGTGTTGTTTTTTATCCACAAGGATTTGTCTCTCTGTTACGTACTTATACATGAAACAGATAAGTAGTGTTAAGTTCTTACTAAAGCTAGGAAGGGTCTCAAAGGATTCCATACATGAAGTCAGCTTATATTCTCCTCACTTGTTTCCCCTTCCTCTTTCCTCCCCTTCTCTTCTCCTCTCTCCATACTTTCTGACCTCCATTTTCTGCAAATAACTTCATCTACGGATGTGGGGGCTTCCTAGGTGGCACTAATGGTAAAGAACCCACCAGTTAATGCAAGAGACACAGGTTCAATCCCTGAGTTGGGAAGATCCTCTGGAGGAAAGCATGGCAACCCACTCCAGTATTCTTACCTGTAGAATCCCTATGGACAGAGGAGCCTGGTGGGCTACAGACCATGGGGTCGCAAAGAGTCAGATTCACCTCAGCAACTTAGCACACAACACATAGCTGTGAGGAAGACACTGTGTACTACCAATTGGCAAAGGAAAGTTCCCTCTTGTTCCCCTTAAAAGTTCAGCTTCCATAAAGTAATGAGAATTTAGCCATCAATAATTAAGACTATCCCTGGGAAACACTCCCAGAGAAGCAAGCAGCAGTGCTTTCTGAATAATAAAGCAGATTTTCCCACCACTGTGATTTTCTTTGTACATTTTCACAGTCCCCAAGGAGAAAAGGGAAGCCATTTTACAAAGACCCAGCAGCAATTCTGGAACCCTGGGCAGCATGATGATCACAAAATACTCCAATAGGTTGGCCCAGTTTAGGCCAAGTACTAAATAACACATCGCTCTTGAAATAAATGGCATGAGATCTTTCAATATTTAAAAGCTGCTTGATTTTGAGTCTAAAATTAGAAAATGAGTTTGACTGTTATTTTCTCATCAGTGGGGCCGTTCTGTTTCAGCCAGGAAACACTAACCCATTACCCTCTCCAAACAAGGAAGAGGATACGGCAGGCGGAGGAGGGAAAGATTTAACTTCCCCTCTGCAGGAAAAAATTACAGAAATATGGGCAGGAAGAATTTTCTTCCTCCTTCTGATGGGAAGAGGAAACTTGAGTCTGTTTGTTCATCAGATTTCCAAATACCACCTTACTCCCAAGAGCAGAAGAGCACTTTTCAAATCAGAATATAGACAATCATCTCAAGCATCAAAATGCAGCCACAAAGAAGGACAGCTGGTTCAAACTGGGAAAGGATGCATTAAGAAGACTGAAATGCTTCAGAGTCCTTACCCTAGCCAACGTGAAAAAGGCAACTAACTATGGACAAAGTTGGGGGCCATGAGGGGGAAGAGAAAGAAGCTCAGAACAGTTCAGGAGCCTGGAAGGATGAGATTTCTTGCAATACGTTTCAATATTGCACCACTGTAGCGGTGAATGCCTATTGCCCTTCAAGGTACAAAGTATGTGAATCCACCAGATGAGCCAGCTTAATCATAAACCGGGTCTGTGAGCCTCTAAACTGCTAAATAGCCTTTTTGCTTCTGAAGCGACATAGAAGCATTTGGTATATAGCATAGAGCCAGCTATTTCGTTGGCCTGACAACCCAGAAGATTAAAGACGGTAGAGAGATACCAGCATCATAGCTTCTTTCCAGAGCTATTAAAATTGAAGAGAGAGAGATAGAAAGGAACAGCTTTCCCATCAGGTAGGGGAAATTGGAAACCATGGTTTGAGAGACTTTGCCCTGCTAGAGGAGCGAGGCCTTTGCAGATCTGAGTAATTGGAGGGTGTGGCAAGGAGACAAGAAAAATTCTAGAGGTGGAGACAAGTGAAAAAAATCTCCCATTATGACTGCCAGGTAAAGCCCCTTATATTCCTATATCCAAGGCAATATGAGCCGGATGGAGAGACACTGCCTGTACTTCCACCTCTCCTCACTCCTCTTTCCTGGTCCTCTCAGACTCTAGGAATGGACTGGGGCTCCCTCTATTTCTCTCTTTGTTCAGTTTGCCCTTTCTTTCTCCCATTGGTCAAGACTAATATCCGTTAGCTATTAAGTCCTCTAATACTGACTCACCCTTTCATTCAGCCAGCAAGCACTGAGAAACTAACATGTGTCTGGCTCTATTCTGGCTATATGGTATGAAGAGATAAATAAAACAAGGGCCTCCTCTCCAAAGGATGAATATCTAAACTTAGGGAATTAGGACAGGCTTTCTGGAGGAGGTGATACCACCCAGTGCCTTAAAAGAGGAGCGGAAGTTAGCCGGGCACAGAAGGCACATGTGCAAAGGCACTGAGGTATAAAACAGTAACTGACAGTGTAAAGACACTGACACTTTCTAAGATGACCCCAAGAGGGGGTTTTCTTATGGTCAATTTTCAGAACATTTTGCCCCAAAAGAAAAAGTAATAAAAGAAAAAAAGATCAGTGACGAAGGATTGCATTTTTAAGAACTTGTAGTGTAGTTGGTTCACTAAATCATCACTTAAACCTCACTGACTGCCTTAATGAAAACCTAATTCTATTACTTATGGAACAAGGCTTATGAAAATACAAGCTGGAATTCCCTTCTCAAAACAGCCATAAAAATAACTGAAATTTCAAAATGGCCTATGAATGTCCCAGGAAAAGCTAACCAGAAGGTGGAAGAGGTGGCCACGGCCTCTGGAGTAGGCAAAGGGAGTTTTCCCAGTTCAAAAATGTCTTTGCAAAAGCCCAGAAATAAAAAAGAAAGGAAAGATACACTCTGACCTCCTACAAGAAGAAACAAGAATCTATTTCTGCATAGACCACGACCAAGTCCAAAGACATCACATGGGTGCATGGGTAGGGAAAATGCACTTGCAGGGGCAGTCAAGGGAACATGGATTTCAAAATGACTGACCACAATCCAGGCCAGCAGGGGTGGGGGAAGCAGGCCAGGGGGCAGGCAATAGACATTCCCTAAACAAACCAAGTTCTAGTACATCTGTATACATAGCTGCTGCTAAGTCTCTTCAGTCGTGTCCGACTCTGTGCGACCCCATAGATGGCAGCCCACCAGGCTCCCCTGTCCCTGGGATTCTCCAGGCAAGAACACTGGAGTGGGTTGCCATTTCCTTCTGCAATGCATGAAAGTGAAAAGTGAAAGTGAAGTCGCTCAGTCGTGTCTGACTCCTAGTGACCCCATGGACTGCAGCTCACCAGGCCCCTCTGTCCATGGGATTTTCCAGGCAAGAGGACTGGAGTGGGGTGCCATTGCCTTCTCTGGTATACATAGCTAGTATGTGTGTGTGTGTATATATATATATCTTTGCCATATCTTCAGTCGTGTCCGACTCTGTGCGACCCCATAGATGGCAGCCCACCAGGCTCCCCTGTCCCTGGGATTCTCCAGGCAAGAACACTGGAGTGGGTTGCCATTTCCTTCTGCAATGCATGAAAGTGAAAAGTGAAAGTGAAGTCGCTCAGTCGTGTCTGACTCCTAGTGACCCCATGGACTGCAGCTCACCAGGCCCCTCTGTCCATGGGATTTTCCAGGCAAGAGGACTGGAGTGGGGTGCCATTGCCTTCTCTGGTATACATAGCTAGTATGTGTGTGTGTGTATATATATATATCTTTGCCATAAATCTTACCAATGAAAGATTCAACTGTGTCAACCCACTTCTCTTTTTAAGAAGAGGCTACAGTAAATAAAGTAATGCTGAGCTGGATAAAGCTCAAGCTGGAATCAAGATTGCCAGGAGAAACATCGATAACCTCAGATATGCAGCTGACACCACCCTTATGGCAGAAAGTGAAGAGGAATTAAAGACTTGATGAAGGAAAAAGAGGACAGTGAAAAAGCTGTCTTAAAACTCAACATTCAAAAAACGAAGATCACGGCATCTGGTCCCATCACTTCATGGCAAATAGATGCGGAAACATTGGAAACAGTGACTTTATTTTCTTGGGCTCCAAAATCACTGCAGATGGTGACTGCAGCCATGAAATTAAAAGACGCTTGCTCCTTGGAAGAAAAGCTATGACCAGCCTAGACAGTGTATTAAAAAGTAGAGACATTATTTTGCCAACAAATGTCCGTATAGTCAAAGCTATGGTTTTTCCAGTAGTCATGTACGGATGGAAGAGTTGGACCATAAGGAAAGCTGAGCACCGAAAAATTGATGCTTTTGAACTGTGGTGTTGGAGAAGACTCTTGAGAGTCCCTTGGACTGCAAGGACATCAAACCAGTCAATTCTAAAGGAAATCAACCCTGAATATTCATTGGAAGGACTGATGCTGAAGCTGAGGCTCCAATACTTTGGCCACCTGATGCAAAGAGCCAACTCATTGGAAAAGACCCTGATTCTGGGAAAGAGTGAAGGGAGGAGAAGAGGGTGACAGGGAATGAGATGGTTGGATGACATCACATATTCAATGGACATGAGTTTGAGCAAACTCTGGCAGATAATGAAGGACTGGGAAGCCTAGTGTGCTGTAGTCAGCGGAGTTGCAAAGAGCTGGACAAAACTGAGTAACTGAACAACAACATAAACCATTTACCTTTTAGTATTCTCCTTATTTCACTCAATGGAGGCTCCATTCTCTATGTCAATCAAGTTTTTAGAACCATCTTCATTCCAGAATCACTCCATGTTTGCTTGTATTAGATGCCAACGTTTGCATTATCATAGAGGGTCCTCTGTGGAAAACAACAGAGGCTGACTCTGGTTGATTGAAGCATCAACAATAAAAAGAGTTTTCTTAAAGGACATTGCATAGCTCGCTATAGCAGAGTAGGCTGTCTGTAACTTTCTCAACATTTTTCTCCATTTGTCACTTCTATGATAGTCTAACTACTCCTAGTATTCACTCGGTTCTCATTTCCCTCCTTTTCCACATATTCCCATGCAATTAGTTGACCATATTACTCAGCTTTGGTCAGTAAGAGGCAAGCTTAAGTCTACTGGGGCTTCCAGGGAAGCTTCGGATCCCCCGGTAAAATGGAAAGATACATCTGGTGCCAACCTGTCTCTGCTTCTTCCTTGAAGAGACTGCAGCCCAAGGGAAAGGCCAAGAGAGAGCCTTGATAGCATCAACAAATGTCAAAAAGCCTCGTAATTCCAGACTTCTTATTTAATGCAAGGAGTGAGGAGGGCTAATGGCCTAAGCCACCACCAGCTGGGTTTTCTGTTTTGGCAGCTGAAAGAATGCCAAGTTGACACGTTTCCTAGCGCACTGAGAAGGCTCAAGTCTAAGCAACCAGCACCAAGGCCCAAAAGCAAACTCCAAGCACACACCTACCTC
The DNA here is from genome assembly GCA_006408695.1 of Aepyceros melampus. NCBI lineage: Eukaryota > Metazoa > Chordata > Mammalia > Artiodactyla > Bovidae > Aepyceros > Aepyceros melampus. Next base: position 154,078 of record SJXQ01012276.1, read on the forward strand.
TTATCCCTGGGACAGGGGAGCCTGGTGGGCTGCTGTCTATGGGGTTGCACAGAGTCGGACACGACTGAAGAGACTTAGCAGCAGCAGTAGCAGCAGTTCCCCATCACCTAAAACAGAAAGTTCCCTCCCTGGATAAGACACAAGAAGACTTCAGAAGCTTTCCATCTCCAGCCTCATTTCCCATTGCCTGGAGCTTCCAAAAATACGCTGACCTGCTGGGGTATGTGCCCATCACAGCCCTGACTGCATCTCACATACATTTTTAAATAAAGATATTGGATTTTAACCATTGAACAACATATTACCCATCAGAAAGGGAGACACTCTGCTCAAACCTTAACTATAAACATATTAGAGGCAGTCTGCAAAACTGTCATCTGCATTCGTGTTAACATAGTACAGAGTGAAGGCAATTTAGAAAGAGAGAGTTTCTTTTAAAGGTGCGAATGTGCTCTAAATCGTTTATGAAAGAACTCTGTGATCCTCATAACGAGATCCTTCATAATCCTGCTGGACTTCCTTCATTACCCTAGCAATAAGCCCAGGGACACCCACTTCTTTTCATTGCTGTTTGTACAACGCTTCTCGGCCAGGGTTCTGTACAGTTGCTTCCTAAATGCAGAGATCTATAAAGAGCCTTTCTCCAAAGATCGTGAGCCAGCAGTCAGCCTAAACCAACTCATCCTCTGAGACTCAGTGGGAGGTAGAAAGCTAAGCGCCTGAACTGGAGGCTCTGAGAAAATAAAGCAAAGGTTAAGCCCCTCGAATCAAAGACTTAGGGCTCCAATCAGCTGGGCAGCTTGTTGTGATGACGCTGAGGAGGAATACCAATCCCAGAGTTATTTTGTGCACTATATGGAAACCTCTTTCTGCCGTGTGAGATAAAGCCATTGCAACAAATATCGATTGAACTTTGTGCCGCTGCTGTGAAATGTCAGATTGTTTCTGGCCTCAAAAATTTGAATCATACCAGTATTATTTTTTGCTTTTGATGTTTGGTTTTGGTGTTTGCTTTTTAAAAGTCCGTTTATTTATGTATTTATTTTGCTGCACCCTGTGTTATGTGGGATCTTCCTTCCCCAACCGGGGAATGGAGCTTGCGCCCCCTGATGTGGAACCACGGAATCTTCACCACTGAACCCCCAGGAAAGTCCCTCGGTTCAGTTCAGTTCAGTCGCTCAGTCGTGTCCAACTCTTTGCGATCCCATGCACCCCAGGCCTCCCTATCCATCACCATCCCCAGAGTTCACTCAGACTCAGATCCATCGAGTCAGTAATGCCATCCAGCCATCTCATCCTTTGTTGTCCCCTTCTTCTCTTGCCCCCAATCTCTCCCAGCATCAGTCTTTTCCAGTGGCCCAAGTACTGGAGTTTCAGCTTTAGCATCGTTCCTTCCAAAGAATGCCCAGGGTTGATCTCCCTCAGAATGGACTGGTTGGATCTCCTTGCAGTCCAAGGGACTCTCAAGAGTCTTCTCCAACACCACAGTTCAAAAGCATCAATTCTTCGGTGCTCAGCCTTCTTCACAGTCCAACTCTCACATCCATACATGACCACTGGAAAAACCATAGCCTTGACTAGACGGACCTTTGTTGGCAAAGTAATGTCTCTGCTCTTCAACATGCTATCTAGGTTGGTCATAACTTTTCTTCCAAGGACTAAGCGTCTTTTAATTTCCCTACTTAACTGTTTTTAACATGTACTGAGCACATGCCATTGGACAGTTAAAATACTCAACCCTGTGATCTAGAGTCTATCACTATTAAGAGACAGCTGGCAGACAGGGAAACTGAGGCCATGTTTACTAACCCTCCCAGAGGCAAAAGAACAGTGAATGGCAGCACTTCACCTCCTTCAAGAGGTGAATCAAACACTGTCAAGATGCTGCTGCTGCTGCTGCTGCGTCACTTCAGTCGTGTCCGACTCTGTGCGACCCCACAGACGGCAGCCCACCAGGCTCCCCCGTCCCTGGGATTCTCCAGGCAAGAACACTGGAGTGGGTTGCCATTTCCTTTTCCAATGCAGGAAAGTGGAAAGTGAAAAGTGAAAGTGAAGTGGCTCAGTTGTGTCCAACTCTTTGTGACCCCGTGGACTGCAGCCTACCAGGCTCCTCCATCCATGGGATTTTCCAGGCAAAAGTACTGGAGTGGGGTGCCGTTTCCTTCTCTAGGGGATCGTCTCAACCCAGGGATCCAACCTGAGTCTCCTGCATTGGCAGGCAGATTCTTTGCCACTGAACCAGCAGGGAAGCCCAACACAATACTTGAAGTGACTACGTTAGTCGCTCAGTCATGTCCAAGTCTTTGCAACCCCATGAGCAGTAGCCCACCAGGCTTCTCTGTCCATGGAATTCTCCAAGCAAGAATACTAGAATGAGTTGCTGTTTCCTTCCCCAGGGGGATTGTCCCAACTCAGGGATCAAATTCTTCAGCCACCAGAGACTCCAATAAAAATTAATTTTAAAAAAATCTTCCATAGAAAGTGCCAGAAGGAAGAGTTTACTTCAATCCAGAGTAGGAAGGAAGTTGTTGAGACTGTATTCATTTTCTGTGAACAGGAAGACAGGAATCTTCTAGACCATCATACTGAAGATGATACTCTATGCATTGGATTCAACCCACACCCAAGATGAAGATTTTAAACAGAACTTTTCTTCTCCAGTGACAAAAAGTACTGAACAGAACATCTCCAAATAGCACCAAAAGCGGAGCAGTGGGGTGAGACTCAGTTCAGTTCAGTTCAGTCACTCAGTCGTGTCCGACTCTTTGCAACTCCAGGAATCGCAGCACACCAGGCCTCCCTGTCCATCACCAACTCCCAGAGTTCACTCAGACTCATGTCCATCGAGTCAGTGATGCCATCCAGCCATCTCATTCTCCGTCATCCCCTTCTCCTCCGGCCCCCAATCCCTCCCAGCATCAGAGTCTATTCCAATGAATCAACTCTTCCCATGAGGTGGCCAGTGTACTGGAGTTTCAGCTTTAGCATCATTCCTTCCAAAGAACACCCAGGACTGATCTCCTTTAGACAAACTAGGATACAAAAAATCTCAGCTGATTTTTTAAATTGACCATGGTAGTAAACTATATCACGTGGAATTGAGAAACTCATTTGTTTATTCACCAAATTATTTATCCAGTTCCTACTACTTACAGAATTCATGCTAGGTACTAGGGAAACATAAGGACAAAAAATGGTTACTTACAAAGAATCTATATTCATATACTTTTCTTACATGTATATAGCTTTTTGCATTCATGGATAATTTAAAAACTTAACCAGGTTGTTAACCCAAAGAGTTGTACAAAAAAATAAATAAATAATAGTAGAAGATAACCAAAGGGCAAATGCCTGGCAGGCATCTTTGAGAGAAACCTCCAGATGCTTCAAATAGCTGCTTGAGAAATGTAACCAGAGGCAGAAAAGCAGGGGATTTTTCCTCTCGCAAAGGTCACAGGCCGATTTATCTTAGATATAATACACTGGTTCCCTCCATCATTGTTATTTTCTTTCTTAAATGAGAATGCTCCTGGAACCAGACAAAACGAGATCACTCCCTCTAGCTTGAATAATTTCTGGAAAGCTTAGCTGTTCTCAGCCCTGGCTGCTGCGTTTCTAATTAGCATCTCTCAACCAGCTTGTTGTAATTCCAAACCCTCAAAAAACACGACTTCTGTGAGCAGAGGACAACACCATCTTTCATACGATACTCCTAATTATGCACTTACCAAAGGTTAAGAGAAGTGCTTTGTTTTCTTATAAAGTATTGTACTGGTCTTTCAGGCAAAAATTAGGGTCTACAACAAAAAGCTGCTTGGTGTTGAGAGCTATTATTTTTTTCTTAATTATAGGTTTGTTTTGGGTGTGTGTGTATAACTGATTTTCTTTGCATGTTTATTCTTTCCCTGCGTGGGGCATTTCTGGGAGATAATGATTGGATAAGGTTAGAGGTCAACTTCTCCAGCTGTTAAGTATCTTCCAGAGCCAGTTTTTATGGGCAATTGTTATAGTTATTATTGCTTATTGCTTAGGTCAGAGTTTCCTTTGAAAAGTGTTATCTCCCTCACCTCAGAGAGAGTGGAATCCCTTAGGACATGTGAGCCTTGCTGTATGACTTCCTTTAAGAATCAAGATGACCTGAAGAAGTCCATTTAAACAGTGGCATGTCACTCAGAAACAAAGGCAAAATCTCAGTGGAATATTTAACTTGGAAATGGGATTCGGGCCATTCTTTACAAACAAATATTAGCAAGCTTAGCAGCCTTAAGAGCACTCAGTCCTCCAGCAATTTCCCATTCATACTTCCTCCTGAGCTCTCAGTGGGGGCCCCCACTGACCACAGCTGACTCTGCAAGGTGGGCCAACCAGTCACTCCCCACCCCCCACCCCCAGTCCACAGGGTAGCTTTTTGCTGTATGACTTCCTTTAAGAATCAAGATGACCTGAAGAAGTCCATTTAAACAGTGGCATGTCACTCAGAAACAAAGGCAAAATCTCAGTGGAATATTTAACTTGGAAATGGGATTCGGGCCATTCTTTACAAACAAATATTAGCAAGCTTAGCAGCCTTAAGAGCACTCAGTCCTCCAGCAATTTCCCATTCATACTTCCTCCTGAGCTCTCAGTGGGGGCCCCCACTGACCACAGCTGACTCTGCAAGGTGGGCCAACCAGTCACTCCCCGCCCCCCACCCCCAGTCCACAGGGTAGCTTTTCAGGAATACTCACTTTGGAGGATGCTCTGGACTTCCCTGGTGGCTCAGAGAGTAAAGAATCCACCTGCTAATGCAGGAGCTGCAGGAGTCACGGGTTCAATCCCTGGGTCAGGAAGACCCCCAGGAGAAGGGAATAGCTACCCACTCCAGCATTCTTGCTTAGAGAAATCCATGGACAGAGGAGCCTGTCAGGCTACAGTCCATGCGGTTGCAAAGAGTGACATGCCACTGTTTAAATGGACAGGACTGAGTGACTAACAGTTTCACTTTTCACATGAAGACGAGTCAGGCCATGGACTGCCCAGAATAAGCACCCAAATCCAAGCCAACTTGAGCCCACGGGTCTGTTCTGCCCCCTCCATCCTGTTGCAGATGAGAGTTCACTGCCCTTCTTTTGTAGGGAGCTTTTTCTAAACATCCCAAGAAGAATGCTGGGCCTCCCTGCTGACTCAGAAGATAGAAAATCTGTCTGCCAATGCAGGAGACACAGGTTCAATCCCTGGGTCAGGAAGATCCCCAGGAGGAGGGCATGGCAACCCACTCCAGCATTCTTGCCTAGAGAATCCCATGGACAGAGGAGCCTGGTGAGCTACAGTCCATGGGGTCACAAAAGAGTCAGACACAACTTAGTGACTAAACAACAAATACAACAAATGAGGGCTTTTATGATGGGGGCTCCTGAGACATGGGCAGCAAGTAGGACTTTTGGCACATGTGGGACAAAATAGAAGGTGTGCTGGAGATGCACCATAACCGTCTGATGCAGAGGTCAGTAAGCTTCCTGTCAAAGCCAGATAGGAAATACTTTAGGCTAGCAGTTCAGGTGGCCTCGGTTGCAATTACTCAGCTCTCCTGCTGCACTTTGCAGCCCCGAAGTAGCCATAGGCACTGGATGAACAAGTGGGTGTTGATTGATTTGGTCCACAGGACAGATGCTGCCCACCCCTGATCTAGGAATCAATAAATCATCAGAGAAAAGGAAACTTTGTTTCCTTCCAAAATCTATTGTTTTGAATCAAAGCAAAGCATCCACGCATCTCCTCCCTGTCTAGTGAGCTCTGAACACTCTCTTTTCCCTTCTGCCTTACCAACTTTATCCACTGATGTTTCTTCCCTTCCCCTGAACTCAGAGTTTGTTAAAGAGTGGGAAGGACACAGCCGCCCCGGAACCCCTTCCCCTTTTTAAAGTACTCTAGGGACCCAGCCAATCATAGCGTGGAGCTCAAAGCTGAGGACGCTGGAAACCTTTAGTAATCTTCTTTATTGAAAGGGAGGGAGGGATGACATTAGTTTTTACATCAGATCCTGACACACAGCTCCCACTGGGCCAGATTCCTAGGAACTAAAAATGTTAAGTAGACTGAACCACTGCCCCATCTTCCCATTATCACAGACATACATTCAACACACAGTGGGGAAATGAATGCCAGATAATCTCAGTAATCACTCCCATTCAGAAAGGGAAGGAATGATCAATTCAGATTGAAAGCAGGGAGAATTATAGTCTCCACCTCTAGAAGAAGCTACGAGGTCATCTTGTAGAGCTATGGATGCAAGAAAGGAAGGATTTGTGACCATTTATACAATCTATCATCCTCAATATATTGGAAATGTAAATAAAAAATCCTGCTGCTGTAACAAATCACTACAAGCTTAGGGGCTTGTGACACGTGAATTTATTTTCTCATGATTCTGTAGTTCAGAAATCAACACTGGCCTAAATCAAAATGGCCTGTGTTGATTTAGACACTGGCCTAAAATCAAAATGTAAACAATGCTGCATCTCTTTCTGAAGGTTCTAGAGAAATATCTACTTCCTAGCCTTTTCCAGATTCTAGAAGCTGCCCGAATCCCTTGGTCTGTGGCTTCCTTCCTGTATCTTCAAAGTATCTATCTGACCATTCTCACAGAATAACATTTCTGTCTGACCATAGCTAGAATCGGTTGGTCCATGTGGTAGGACAGTCATCTTCATACATTAATGTGTCATTATGGTTTATACATGAGTGTCATGTGAGTTTGGTTAGAGTTGAGTTGCTAAGAGTGATTCCCTCTGATTGACTAGGGCTTTCCTGGTGGTTCAGGTGGTAAAGAATCTGCCTGCAATACAGGAGACCTGGGTTCAATCCCTGGGTCCTAAAGATCCCTTTCCAGAAGACTAGGGAGAAGGGAATGGCTACCTGCTCCAGTATTCTTGCCCGGAGAATTCCATGGACAGAGGAACTTGGCAGGCTACAGTCTAGGATGTTGCAAAGAGTCGACCACTGTTATTCTGCAAGACTGAATGACTAACACTTTCAAGGCTAGAAAGTTCTTCACTTTTAAGGATTCATGATTAGTTTGGGTCCACCCAGGTAAGTCCTGGGTAATCTCCATGTCTCAAAGCCCATGACCTTAATCACATCTGCAAAGTCCCTTTTGCCATATAAGGTAATATCTGCACAGGACCCAGGGAATATGGTGTGGACTTCTTCGGTGGTTCAATATTCTGTTGGCCACATCCAAAAACTCAGACTATGAAAGTTCCATCACATAATGATGCTGTTCTGTCAAGACAAAGCTTCAGAGTTTACTAGAAGAGTCGAGTTGCCATAACAGAACAACATAGACTAGGTGGCTCAAGCAACAGAAATGTATTTTCTCACAGTCCTAAAGACATGAAGTCTGAGACCAGTGTACTAACAGGTCAGATCTGGTGTGAGCTCTCTTCCTGACTTGCAGACACCCACATTCTCACCAAGTCCTCATGTGGCAGAAAGACAGAGACAGCGAGAGAGAGAGAGAGATCTCCTTCTCCTCATAAAGGCACAGTCTCAGAGGATTAGAACCCTTTTTTTAACCTCATGGTTAAATAAGGACTTAACCTTAATTACCTCCTTGGAAGGAAAGTTATGACCAACCTAGACAGCATATTAAAAAGCAGAGACATTACTTTGCCAACAAAGGTCCATCTAGTCAAGGCTATGGTTTTTCCAGTGGTCATGTATGGATGTGAGAGTTGGACTGTGAAGAAGGCTGAGCACCGAAGAATTGATGCTTTTAAACTGTGGTGTTGGAGAAGACTCTTGAGAGTCCCCTGGACTGCAAGGAGATCCAATCAGTCCATCCTAAAGGAAATCAGTCCTGGGTGTTCATTAGAAGGACACATGTTGAAGGTGAAACTCCAATACTTTGGCCACCTGATGCAAAGAGCTGACTATTGGAAAAGACCCTGATGCTGGGAGGGATTGAGGGCAGGAGGAGAAGGGGATTACAGAGGTTGAGCTGGTTGAATGGCATCACTGACTCAATGGACATGAGTTTGGGTAGGCTCTGGTAGTTGGTGATGGACAGGGAGGCCTGGCGTGCTGCAGTCCATGGGATCGCAAAGAGTCAGACAAGACTGAACAACTGAAATGAACTGAACTGAACCTCCTAAAGACCTTATCTCCAGACACTGTCACATGAAGGGTCGGGGCTTCAACATATGAATTTGGAGGGGACAATTCATAGGTGCTTTTACCCAGAGGTGAGCAGGGATGGCAAAGCAAACAGTGTGGCCAAGTCTGAATTCAATGAGGAAGCAAAACTTTCCTCAAATGTTCATGCAAGGAGAGGAAAACAGAAAATACTGCAAGCATCAGTCATACCCACCCAGAGCCATTAGTGGGTTTTAAGCAGGACTGTGATGCAATCAGAGAGAATGACAGAAATAGGAAGATCTGCCTGGCATTTTGTTAAGGATGGATTAGAGCAGGTGTCCCCAGCCTCCAGGATCTAATGCCTGATGATCTGGGGCGGAGCTGATATAATAATAATAGAAATAAAGGGCATGATAAATGTAATGTGCTTGAATCATCCCCAAACCATCCCCCTTCTCCCCATTCAGGGATTAAAAAAAACCTGTCTTTCACAAAACCAGTCCCTGGGGCCAAAAAGATTGGGGACTACTGGATTAGAGGAATTCCTGTAATCAAAGAGACTGCCTGGAAGCTCTTGATATGGTCCAGGGGAAGGAAGATGTCAAAATGGGTTATGGCAGTAAGAACAGAGGGAAGCAGGGGCTAGGAACTTACAGTGTGTGTGCCAGCAATGACTTTCTTCTGCAAGATGAATTTTCAAGAAATATACGTTACACATGCTTATCCCAAATTACTAGGGCATGTGCCTCAGTTACCAATGAGCTATAAATCTTTGAGCTACAAACACCTTTAACTGTTTGGGGACAATACCCTATCTAAGCTTTTACAGAGAATAATGAAATGGTTTAAGATGCTACAGGGCATCATTGCAGATATCATCTTGTGTACTGAGCTTTAAACAGAAAGACACTCACATTTTCCACTCTACTTTTCTCCTTTTCTCGTCTTTTTCCATTTTCTCACTCCACCAACAGAAGGTGGTTGAGGGAGGTAGTGAAAGTGTTAGCCACTCAGTTGTGTCCGACTGTTTGTGATCCCATGGACTGTAGCCCGCCAGGCTCCTCTGTCCATGGGATTCTCCAGGCAAGAATACTGCAGTGGGTAACCATGCCCTTCTCCAGGGGATCTTCCTGACCCAGGGAATGAACCTGGGTCTCCTGCTTTGCAGGCAGATTCTTTACCATCTGAGCCACCAGGGACGTCCTGAAGGAGGGAGAGCACCAGGAGATTTCCATTAGTACAGGAAAATTCAGTCAAGTGAGTCCCTGAGAAGTGTAAACTCAAGATGCACTCTAAGAGATTATGAAACACACTTTGAAAATCAAATGGAACCTTGCTATATGTAAGAGAAGAAAGTTGCAGCCAAAAGACACACAAGGGAGAAACGCCTTGACAGAGTAGAAGTTATCTGCATGGATGTTACAGAAAGAGGAGTCCAAGAACAGGAATATCATTTACCACTCACTCTGTCCGGAAGCAATGAGTGTGCTGTGCCCAGTAGATCTGAGTGTTCTGGTCCACTTGATGGCACACTCATCTTCATAAACTAGTATCTTTCACCGCAGTCTATACATTAGTGTCACGTGAGTTTGGTTAGAGTGAGTTGCTGAGAAAGTCCCTCCCGGTGACAGTGCTAAAAATTTCGCTTCAGATCTATGCGTTATTAATCTCACTTTGGGCTTCCCAAGCAAAGCCTCAGGCAAGAACTTGGTGTTACAATTTATCCCAGGAAACAGAAATGAGAGGGTGGGGGAAGTGAGAAAAAGATAGAGAAGCCAATAGAGGGGCACACTACTGAGGCCACCACGCTTCAGTACACTGGGGCCCTCTGAGAACCATGCAGAAAGTCTCCTAAAATTACCGGCCTGAAGGACCTGAGGCTGGAGCATTTACCCATTGGCTCTCAGTGCCCACTGGCTGGAGGGTGAGCCCAAGAGTGTGTTAGTTACACACACACACACACACACACACACACACACACACTGAGGCTGGAGCATTTACCCATTGGCTCTCAGTGCCCACTGGCTGGAGGGTGAGCCCAAGAGTGTCTTACACACACACACACACACACACACACACTTCCCAGCTGTGCTTGAGCACGCTGAGTGGGCTCCTTGTCACTAGGACAGAAAGTGGAAACACATGGCTGGTATTTCAAGCAGAACACTCTTAGCAAGACAGAAGCAGAGCTCTCAGGGAGCATCCCCTGCAGACACAGCTGAAAGCGAAGGTGGCTAAGGGGATGTGACCCAGGACACTTGGGGGTCTGCAGTGCTGGGCAGCCCTGCATGAGTGGTGACCTGTCGGCCTATCTCACGGAATGCTAACTTGACCATTAAGGGGTCCTTCGCCCCCCACACAGCTTGAGGGCAGAGCCATGAGGTCATTCTGTCTTGCTTCTCAGAGTTGCATATTGAATCTTGAATCCAGTGTGGCTTTTTCCATCGTAAAAATTGGCACTAGACTTATCAAGTTGTCAAGCTGACATTAAGCTGCTTTTGTGCTACAGAAGTAAGTCTGCCAAAAAAGCCAAGCCTTGGATATAATTCAGTTTTTAAAATCCTTTAAACCACTTTCTCTTTGGGTGGGGGGAAAGCGCTAAGAAGCTGTGGGCATGAAAGTAAAAAATAAGATCATTAAACAAGAATGTGCAAAAGCACTGAGGCCTCACCTAAGAGGCAGGATTTGGTTCCTGTCTGGCAACGCAGCTTTGAGGCATTGCTGTATATTTGCGGTTACAGTGAGTTCCGGGCAGCTGGACTCTGTCCCGCCACGGGTCCCTCCAATGGGCTGTTGCTGTTGTTGTTGTGATTGTTGTTCAGTCGCTCAGTCGTGTCCGACTCTCTGTGACCCCACAAACAGCAGCACCACACCAGGCTTCCCTGCCCTTCACTATCTCCCAGAGTTTGCTCAAACTCGTGTCCATTGAGTCGGTGAAGCGATCCATCCTCTGTAGACCCCTTCTCCTGCCCTCAATCTTTCCCAGCCTCAGGACTATAGTGCTCTTATTAATGTGGACTTGGAAATAAAGTAAATCAGAGTTCATATTTCACCTTCATCACCTGTTCCCTATATGATCTTGGGCAAGTTACTTAACTTCTTAATCCTCAGAGGTTTGTTGGTAAAATATAGCTGGTGCTCAGTTATGTCCGACTCTTTGCCACCCGACGGACTGTAGCGCACCAGGCTCTTTGGTCCATTGGATTCCCCAGGCAAGAACACTGGAGTGGGTTGCCATTCTCTTCTCCAGGGATCTTCCTAACACAAGGATTGAAGCCTAATCTCTTGTTTCTCTTGCATTGGCAGTTGGATTCTTTACTATTAGCACCACCTGGGAAGCCCCTAAAATACAGCTAGTAATTTCTAATCTCATTGGAAGACTGATGTTGAAGCTGAAACTCCAATACTCTGGCCACCTGATGTGAAGCGCTGACTCATTTGAAAAGACCCTGATGCTGGGAAAGATTGAAGGCAGGAGGAGAAGGGGACAACAGAGGATGAGATGGTTGGGTGACATCACCGACTCAACGGACATGAGTTTGAGTAAGCTCCAGGAGTTGGTGATGGACAGGGAAGCCTGGCATGCTGTAGTCCTTGGGGTCGCAAAGAGTCAGACACGACTGAGCTACTGAACTGAATTGAGTGTCTAATCTGCAGGACTACTGTGAGAATTCAATGAATTATGTAGGTCAAGCACCTTGGGCAGTACCAGACAGATTGTAACTTTCAATGTTGGAAGTGCCGAGCCATGGAGGCACCCTATGGTGAGGTGAAGCACAGGGTAGAGGCCTCGTAAATATTGGTTCCCCTTTCAGTTGTGTTTCAAAGGCACTAAGAGCTTTACCAAAACTGTGCAAAGTAAGGCACAGCTCATTATTCTGAAATAAATGTGGAAGATGGGTACCCGGGGATGTTTGAGCTTTTCTGGAAATTTTAGAGTGAATAAGACAAACTGTTTCTGTAAGGCCATGTTGAAGACCAAAACCAAAATGCTGGAGTTCATATTGTCCCGCCTTTCTGAGGCCTGTGGACCACACCAGACACCAACAGCCTGCACCTTCGCATCCCCTTCTCCTGCCTGGACATGTGAACACAGCTCTTGCCTGTCATTCTCCTTCTCTCCTCAGGTGCATTTGACCTGCTAGACTTCCCTGATCCGAGGTCTTCATCCCTACTCCAGAACCATTTCTGAATCTTTTGAACACTGTAATGTGTTGCCATGGTTATATGGTAACTCCCTAGAGATTGCCCTTTTCACTTCTTGGGCTTCAGATGCCTCTTGAGTTCATTTGCTCATCTTTCAGTCATCCCACAAATATGAATGGAGAGTCTCTGTGGACACCACGCTGTTCTGGGCACTGGGACACAGTGAAAAACAAAACAGACAAGTCCCTGCCTAGTATTTTCTCTTGCTACTGCTGCTGCTTAGTTGCTAAGTCTTGTCTGACTCTTTGCAACCCCATGGACTCTAGCCCACCAGGCTCCTCTGTCCATGGGGACTCTCCAGGCAAGAATACTGGGGTGGGCTGCCATTCCCTTCTCCAGAGGATCTTCCCAACCCAGCGATGGAACACATGTCTCCTGCTTGGCAGGTGGATTCTTTACCACTGAGCCACCTGGAAAGGCATTTTCTAGCCTAGTGAATAATAAAGCAAGCAAACATTCACCATGTCAAGCGTGCCAGACCTTCAGCAGACAAATTGATTCCTGTAGACCACACAACAGGACTCTTCCTCAAACCCCAGGGTGAAGACCGACATTTACGCCTTTCTTATTGGAGAAGGAAATGGCAACCTACTCCAGTACTCTTGCCTGGAAAATCCCATGGACAGAGGAGCCCAGTGGGCTACAGTCCACGGGGTTGCAAAGAGTCGGACACGACTGAGTGACTTCACTCACTCACTCACCATTCACATTATGGACCACTTTGAAGAGACTCATTTTTCATAAAGGTCAAGGTTCAAGCATGCCAACATTTTACCCACTTGTGGAAAAAATTTCCAAAAGAGGGTATGGAATTTTATTTCCAGCCCTCTCACAGGGATGACAATTGCTTCATCTTCCCTAAAGAGCAATTATAATAGTCCATAGTCCATTCAAAATTGAGGGCAGGAGGAGAAGGGGACGACAGAGGATGAGGTGGTTGGATGACATCACCGACTCAACTGACACGAGTTTGAGTAAGCTCCAGGAGTTGGTGATGGACAGGGAGGCCTGGCATGCTACAGTCCATGGGGTCACAAAGAGTCAGACATGACTTCAGTTCAGCTGAACTGAAGATTCAAGATTCCATGGATGGCTACTAAGACCCTGAAATGATATTCACTGAGAAATTTTACCTATGACCCTGGATGATCTTCTATCCTTTGCTGGGCCTAGAGAGAAGTACCTGGGATACAGAAAAGCCTCCTGTGAGAAATAAAGGCTTGTGGTATGAAACTGTGGCAACTCCCATAACACAGGCCAGTCGATCTGAAGCTTCTTTGGTGTGTTATGGCTGCACCTTTTAAACTTCGCTGTATTTCCCTGCTGCTTCTACTGCCAAGGTTATACAGCCCCAGTCAACCCCAGACTGTCCACAATTCTTTCCCAGTCCAGCTCTTAACCAATTTGATGGACTCCTCATTGCTGGCTGCCTCCAGGTAAACAAGTGACAACTTCTTCCCAGCTTAGCAACCATTTTAAACAACAGCCCTGAAGCTCAGCAGATGCTAAAAGGATGCTTTAAAAATGTTTTGGCGTGATTCAGTTAGAGAACTACGTGGACACCTGGCAGCTGGTCCCTCCTCTGGTGGCATTCTGGGAGGATGGACAGATGGCCCGTGAGCGGTCACATTGTGATGAAATAGTGAGCTAGCCAGGAATACTGCGTTGCCCGTAGCTGACCACACGTGCTCCTGGCCCAGCAGATCGACTGCAGCTATTTGTTTCTGCAAAGCAGAGAGGTTAGGACTGGTACGTACATTTCAAGCATTTGCAAGGTAAAATCAGTCCACACAGACTAGGGGTAAACTAGACCACATAACTTGGGTTTCATTCTTTGGCAGACAATCAGACCCCAAACTATAAATCTGAACATTCACCTCAACTCATTTTTCATCCTCTATACCCCATTAATGCCTAAAAGCTCTTGACTCCATTTCTCAACATCTTCCCCACCTGCCCTCCTCTCCACCCCCACTTACCTCGGGGTCACATCTCCCTTCACCTGGATCACTGCCATGATCTCTTAAATGACCCCTTTCCACTCACCTCATCCTCAGTCCCTGGCTCTCCAATGTTTCTTCCACCTTGTCACCAGAGCAACCTTTCTCAAGTGCAAAGTGTGTTTTATTACTGCTCCTCTGAAAGGAGTTTGGTGACTTGTCAATCCCTACAGAATAGAGACTAAATTGAATCTTTCAAACGAGCTTGTGATCTCACTCCTGACCATTTATCTGACCCCTCTTGGAAGACCAGGCTTGGAGATTCTAAACATACTCCCGTGTGTCTACTCCTCCAATTTGAACTGACTTTCCTGCAAAACCTCATCTCTTATCTGCAAACAGCTTACTCATCACTCACTACCAGACAGTAATCTTTAGGCCAAGGGCATTATGTAATTTTTCTATCTCCCAGAAGTTTGCTTGGCCTGTAGTAACCACTGAGTGAGTAGTATGTGTTGAAAGAGCTAATGAGTAAGTGAAGAGAATAAATCAAATGTCTCCTGGCACTAGAGAAACGTGTTAGCTAAAATATCTTCTCTCATTACTACTATCGCTTGTTATCTAGACTCACAGCTGCAACTGAATCACAGCCATGGCCACGTGGTCTCATCACTTCAGATCCACAGACACTGACTGGTCTGTGGAACACACTGTCGAAGGGACAGCTCTGACCATGACATCTGACTGTTCAAATTCCTTATTGAGTTCCCCACACTCAATTCCATGACTTGACATTTTGTGGCCTCCAGGGTCTAGTTTCAACCCATCAATTCAAGTTTATTATTCTTCTGCAAGCCCTCCATTGAACAACTCATTAAAGTCAACATTTCACATGCTAGCAAGGTAATGCTCAAAGTTCTTCAAGCTAGGCTTCAGCAATATGTGAACCAAGAACTTCCAGGCAAGAATATTGGGTGGGTAGCTATTCCCTTCTCCAAGTGGTCTTCCTGAGCTAGGTTCTAAACCTAGGTCTTCTGCACTGCAGGCATATTCTTTGCTGCTGAGTCACCAGAGAAGCCCACAAGTCAACATAACTTTCTAATAAATATATTTTAGTCATGCTGTATCTGTTGCTAAAAATTCCTTGCCAATTCAATTGTAACAATTTCCCTAGGTTTACCACAAAATGCATCTCCTTCTAAAATCGTCCATGATCACTGCTGTCAAAAAGGATTCCAATCTTCTGAACTTCTGTGGCATTTTTTCTATAATTTCTTCCAGGCCCTATCAGATTGCATCTTTATTACAATTATTGATGAAATGTTTCAACTCATATGCAGTATCATAGGCATTGAAGGCTATAACTCAACATTATCCACTGTGTCATCAACAGCAGAGTCCAACATATCCCTTGCAGGAGACTTGGAGGACAAAATTTAATTATTCAATTATCCAGCGCACTAAGAGAATAGGTTGTTCTGGATAATAATATTTCATTTATATATATATATGTCAGTGCATGAATGTAAAAGCCCCACCCACTATTGTTTCTGCACATCACTATAACCCCACAAGATAAAAAAGAACATTCACTGTTTCAGAGAGAAGCCACAGCTCTGTCAAATCTTCAGGGTTGTTTAGTTAGTAAATGGAGAAGCTAGAACTTGAATTCAAATGCCCAAGCTTTCTATTCCATTGGCTTTTCCCCATTGTTGGTACCCTGTACAAAAGCTTAACACAACCCCAAGAAGCGCTTCTCATCCACATTGGATATGGTTAAAGCAGCACTCCCCACCTCAATCCCAACCTCCTTTCCTTCCCGCCAGGCTTTCTCCAGGGCTTGATGTGCTTTAAGCAGAAAACAACACCAACGCCCCTATTCCTGGCTTTTCCCCAGCCATCCTCTGCCTGGGTCATTGGCCTTCTGATCCAGGCTTATACCTCACCTGGTGTTTAAGTCACCCCTTTCAAAGACCTGTTGTGCTAGGTAGAACGTAACCATGGGAACCCACTCCGAATCCAAGAGTTCGCATAAAGACCACTCTAAGCTGAAGATATCTTGAGATTCAACTAGTGCATTCAAGTTGTCTCAGAGCCTTCCTCATCTAACTAAAAGCATCAACTTCTGAAAAATGAAGCTGCCATAAATCTCCTCTTAGGGGATGGATCTGCTCCCAGGAAGGTGATGGAGAGGAAACTTACCACGAATCCTATCTCCAGAGGAGCTCTGCAGCCACAAAGGAGACGAAAAGACCCCCTGCACCTGCATAAACAAACATTATCACAAGTATTTGTATCTTCCATTTATTCTCCTAAAACTCATTTGTCTTTCCCAAAGAAACTATAGAAGTCTCATTTTCTCTATTTCCCCTAAGTTAGAAATATAAGTGTCTCACTTTAATCATTTAAATGGCGAGCTACTTCTTTTTTTAACTCCCATATACACAGGAATAAATCCTTTTTTTCTCCTGTTAATCTGTTTTTTGTCAGTTTAATTTCTCAGGCCCCCAACTGCAGAACCAAAGGAGCTTGAAGACAGGATCCATGAGCCAAGTGGAATTTAAGCTACATTCTCAAGCTAGAAAGGAATACAGGGTAGAAATTAAGCTCATGAGCTCTGAAATCAGACTGCCAGGTTCAAATCTTGGCCAGCTGCATTGCCTGGACAGTTAACACAATTTCTGTGTAATTCAGTTTCCTAAACTATACAAGACGGATGGTAATAGTCTCCCTAACGGGCTCACTTTGAGCTTAAATGAACTCATCAACGCAGGGTCCAACACAGTGTCTGGCATGTAAGTACTGAGAAGTTTAGCTAAAGTAAGAAGATCAGTCCAGTTCAGTCACTCAGTTGTGTCTGACTCTCTGTGACTCCATGGACTGCAGCATACCAGGCCTCCCTGTCCATCACCAATTCCCAGAGTTTACTCAAACTCATGTCCATTGAGTCGGTGATGCCATCCAGCCATCTCATCTTCTGTCATCCCCTTCTCCTCCTGCCTTCAATTTTTCCCACCATCAGGGGCTTTTCCAATGAGTCAGTTCTTCACATCAGGTGGCCACAGTATTGCAGTCTCATCTTCAGCATCAGTCCTTCCCATGAATATTCAGAACCGATCTCCTTTAGGATTGACTGGTTGGATCTCCTTGCAGTCCAAGGGACCCTCAACAGTCTTCTCCAACACCACAACTCAAAAGCATCAGTTCTTCGGCACTTACATTTCTTTACAGTCCAACTCTCACACCCATACATGACTACTAGAAAAACCATAGCTTTGACTAGACAGACCTTTGTTGGCAAAGTAATGTCTCTGCTTTTTAATATGCTGTCTAGTTTGGTCATAACTTTTCTTCCAAGGAGTAAGCGCCTTTTAATTTCACGGCTGCAGTCACCATCTGCCGTGTTTTTGGAGCCCAAAAAAGTAAAGTCTGTCTCTGTTTCCACTGTTTCCCCATCTATTTGCAATGAAGTGATGGGAGCGGGTGCCATGATCTTCGTTTCCTGAGTGTTGAGCTTTAAGCCAACATTTTCACTTTCCTCTTTCACTTTCATCAAGAGGCTCTTTAGTTCTTCTTCACTTTCTGCCATAAGGGTGGTGTCATCTGCATATCTGAGGTGATTGATATTTCTCCCGGCAATCTTGATTCCAGCCTGTGTTTCCTCCAGCCCAGCGTTTCTCATGATGTACTCTTCATATAAGTTAAATAAGCAGGTTGACAATATACAGCCTTGATGTACTCCTTTCCCAATTTGGAACCAACTGGAAAAGGTCAGTTTTCATTCCAATTCCAAAGAAGGGCAATGCCAAAGAATGCTCAAACTACCACACAATTGCACTCATCTCACACGCTAGTAAAGTAATGCTCAAAATTCTCCAAGCCAGACTTCAGCAATACGTGAACCGTGAACTCCC